>JAADYS010000235.1:0-62837 GCA_012931995.1 Fusarium albosuccineum | reverse complement strand
AGGACGAGGACGAGGACGACGAGCTGAGAGAAAACACCAACGAGTTGGGCTTCGAGACAAACTCTTCCACGGCCAGTTTCCGTCATTGTACTGCCGAGAAACGTCTATTTCTCTCGTAGTCTAGCATGTGACGCGTGTGCTTAGTCTAGAGCAGACAGTGACAGATACGGGAGAGTAAGAGACGGGAGAGGCCAGACTAACTCGTGCCGTGTAAGACGGCGGCAAGTGACTAACTATTATTAAGTCGGAGACGACACACGCGCCGGTAGGGACGGCACACCGAACCGAGCAGAGGTGTACCAACCAAGGTATGATAGAGCAGAGCAAAGACCACATCCCATACCTGTAAGGCAAGGTTGCCAGAGGCAGGCTGGCTGCGTGTGAGACCCCCTCCCCTCTTCCTCCTTCTTCGTCCTCTCCGGGGATCCATCCATATCATGGATGAGGGGGATTAAAGCCGAGAGGGCGACGAGTGAAACGGAATCGTCCCACTCGGGCCTCCCCAAGTGGGTTCCTTCCCTTCCCTCTTCTCTACCAACCTACCTGCCTGCCTTGACGAGTAACTTGACTTGTTTCCCAAGGAAGGACCCCATCACGACACTTGCTCTTTACACACACACACGCACACGCGCGCTCGTCCCTGCCTCACCTTGACTTCTTCTGCCCTTCGCTCTGACCAGAAATTACCTTTATTCCTTGCAAACCCAAATCACTTGGCTCCAGCGTCTTCCTCTTCTTCTTCACCTTTAACCTCGGGCTCCATATCTTCCTCTTCGTCTTACCTTGGCTTGTCAGACGAATCTCGTTTAATTCGGTGCTTCCTGCTGTCTGTTGGTTGATTTTGGCTCCTTCTTTGTATTTAAGCATTCCCGACTTTGGGAGCTTTCGAGCGCATTTACATACCTTTTTGTCTCGCTCTTCCGTTTCCCATCTTGCAGCTCTTGATCTGCTGTTCTTCCGTATCAGACTTGGCAGAAGATTGCGTCTTGTCTTCTGCTTCTTCCAACATCGACAGCTACTCTCATCATCATCAAAAGAGGCAAAAATGTGCTACGCCAATCTCGGCACCCTCATCTGTCAGGCCTGCGGCCGTCGCGTTGGTGAGCAGCCTGTGGGAACTACGCCTTGCCTCGCCGGCTGCGGCAAATATGTCTCGAGGGTCACTGGCGCCGTCGTCAGGGGCGAGTGCGGCGTCTGCAGCGAGGCAAAGGAGCAGAGGTCTCAAATGACCATGAGGCTAAACAGGGCATTCTCCAAGTAGAGGCATGGACGTTGTGATGGGTCATGGTAAGCAATACTTGCGCGAATTTGTGTAGGACGGGACTGACTGACATGCCCAAAGATATTTGACCTTTGTCGATAGTCGGGCCGAGGGAAACATCTCTCCTTCAAGCCGCCGCTATCATCAACTAGAAGTCGAGATCCAAGGGAACTATGTCCCTCTCCTCGTCAAATGCCATCTGGCATTCGAGTTCTCGCTCAACCATCATTTCACGTTTTACGACTCTCACGGCTTCACGACATTCACGGTGGCGTTCTCGGAATCTTCCTGTTCCTCCCAGCTTCGCTTCTACGCCTTTCAATAGGGACAAGACGACGAAGAGGGGGGACAGATGGAATACACGGAGGGTGGCTTTGTGCATCCTGTTCATACCAGCAGCGAGCATTCTTTTCCAGTTTCAGTCATGTTCTTCTATCGTCCCTGTTCGTTTCACCTTTTCATACCCTTGTTCGTTACACAATGGAAACCTCGACAATCGAGCTGTTTGCTTCGCCGTGCACAACGGTGTGGAGTTATGTCCATCATGAGACCTCGTGCAAACTAACGTGACAGGGAATCCGGGGGAGTCGATCCATGTCAGGAGAGCGAGACGCCAAGTCTCGCATGAACATGATCTCCTGCCTGGATAGAACGAGCAATCATTGTTAAATCTAATATGGTCCTTATTTACTAGGTTTACCAGGCTATTTGCAAAACTCTCGGTAGTCGTAATTATATCCCACTCGGGCCCCAATTCCGCGACGACGCACCCGCGGCAGGGGGGTTTTCAATATGTAAAACCTTCCTCGCCCTTGCCCCGAGCACAGAGCACTACGGTTCACAAACTCACAGGCCCACGAGTGCTCGCACAAACGTTGCTGCGGGTGGGATCGATGTGAAGAGCACCGTGATGGTGCCAAAGAGACTCATCGATAGACTCGACAGCGCCGCCGCTCGAGGATCCGTCCGTAACAATACCGCCGTTGCGATGGCGCTCGAGTTGACCCCCATGGTTACCCCACGCGTTACATAGTCATCCTCTGGAACTCGCAGCCAGCGAAGGATGCGTGCACCGAGAACGACACCCAGGATACCGCTGATGATGGCCAGGGCTGCAACCGTGTTGACGTCGCCGCCGAGGTTGACGGTCGCAGGAACAGCCAGCGCAAGAGTCAGGCTGCGTGACGCAAACGCCAAACTGCGAGCGGCTGAGATGCCGCACACGTAGCACAGCGGCGGATAGGCGAGCAGGGAGCCGACGCTGATGACAATGGTCGGGATCGCGATGGAGACGAAGTGAGTGCGCAGCTCACGACGGTACTGGAACATGGGGAGAGCGAGGGCCACGATGCTGGCGTCTAGCAGAGTACCAAAGACATCGCCTGCGCCGGGGAGGAGATGCCGTTTCTGCGTAGTGTTCCGCCAGAGCTCAATGTACTTGGCCCCCGTGCGATAGGCGTGGAGAGCCGTTGTCAAGCTATCACCACGTATCGCCGCCAGCGCCCATACGATAAGCACGGTAGCAAGAGACGAGACGAGGACAGGGTGGAGATATTGTCGCCAGTTCACTGGGAGGGCCATGGCAGAGAACCAAGCGAGGACGTTAACCGCTAGATGGATTGGCATGGCATAGCCAGTTGAGTAGTAGAGTGGAATGCCGACAAAGAGGAAAAGGCCTATAAATGTTGAGAGATCAAGGTTTGCCGCTATCTGCGCCGCCCATAACTCGGCCTTGGGCGGTGGTAAGGGGACCTGGGAAGGATAACTTGGCGGGTTGAGCGCCTCAACAGCATTCTCTGGGGCATGGCCGTTGGCGTAGTGGTGGTCTTGGAGGCGCAACTGCGGTGGACTCTGCGGCCGAGACGGCGGAGTTGATGACGGCGCCGATGCCGGCTCCGAGCCTGAGACCGGCAATAACAGTATCTGTGACGTAGCCTGCGAGAAGCTTGTCCGGCGTGAGATGCCCGGGGTATTCGTCTCACTTATGGGGATGTCGGGGGTCCGGCGGCCGAGCTCTTCGGCCCGCTGAGACTCGGAGCGCTTGGAGGACCCAAGGGCAAGCTGGAGACCCCTCGTGATCCAGGCCGCCAATGCCATCATGATGAAGAAGCCGATGACTGTAGACGGGTCAGATTATCCAAGCACAGCAGCAACCAGAAGAGCAACCTACTGAAGATGGCTATGATCTTGAAGACTTCAGCAACGCCGAGAAGCGGACTTAGAGGTAGGAGTACGAAAGAGGGGGTGAAGAAGACGCCCATCCATCGAAGTGACCAGCCAGCCTAGCAACACATTAGATCGGGACATCTGGCTAAACACACTTGGGATTTCACGACGAGGACGTTAACTTACAGATACATCAATAAGATTAATCAGCTTCCTTGTGCGATGGCTCCCTAACAGTGACTCAGATGCGATGAGCGCACTAAAGAGCAAGACCATGCACGTCACAGAGGCTGGGAACGCAACATCGAATTTGTGAAATATGGAATCCACACCGAAACAGGCGGCGAGTGTTGCCGTAAGGCCTAGAGGGACATAGAACCACTCGCGAAGGAGTTTACTCCTGGAGCTTTTGGTGGCCTACGCCGAATGTTAGAGCAAGCCGGGTGCGGTGGACAAAGGGAGCGTCACTCATAAAGAGTCTCACCAGTTTGATGGCTTGCGCCAGTTGTTGAACGTCATTGGTCTTTGCCATTGTGCATGATGCCTTGGAAGGATGAAGAATAGAGGAGTAAGTTGGTAAGTCGAGTCTCGGCCGCGGTAAAGAGGAAAACCGGAGTCGGCGGACTTGAGGCTCCGGACAATGATCCAGAAGAACCAACTTAATCACACGGAGCAAGGCCGAGAAGGTTGGTGTAAGCGGCGCTCCGGCTGTCCGATCCGAGAGAGTCTAGTCAAGGTCCACACACTAAGTAAACGATCAGTAACTCCCGATCCCAGGGTTTGGACAGGAGCCATTGGAACTTGCCTGCAATCAAAAGCAAGTTCCTGATGCCCTTGTCCGAAATATAACGGCCCGAAAAAAATCTTTGACTCGCAACCACGAGATTACAGAGAGAGAGGCAAATTCGATCCCTTGCTCTTCGTTCAAGGTCAATTAATGGTTCCGGCGTTGAGTGGAGACGGACACCTCCGGGATCGGCGCAGACTGAGTTGCTGAAATTCCACTTTAACCGCCTGTTAACTCGAGAAGAGAAGATAAGACTGATAATCAAGTCCCTGTTCAGACTCTGTGCAAAGTGGCACTAATTGCCTGCCCAAGGTACAAGGTTCAGGATCCAAGACCAGGGGTCCCGGGCTTCAGATCAGACGTATTCGTAACCTGAGAAAAGCCTTGATATGGTCCATGACTTGTAATCGTGCTTTGCCAAGTCGGTTGTTCGTTCAACGGTCTCACGGATGGGCCCGTACATGATGAGGCTCCCGGCAGCCACAATCCCGAGATTTCGCAGATCCAGGGTCATGGATTAAAACGAATGCGGCTGCTTGACCCCCTGGTCTGTCAGGGTTGGTAGACTCCCGAGTCGCTCGACCTGGCAAGGAAGATGGCCAGATGGCCAGGCACAAATACCACGACACTGCGATTAATCCGTGTGCCAAGCCTGATGGTTTGATTCCACTACCGCCCACTCGTGTGGCTTTGCCCCTTGGGCTCCCGGTGTTGGGCACGGTAGATGAGGCGTGATCAACAGATTTGTTGAGATCCGAAATTCTGGAAGCGTCAGTCGTTTAGTGTACTTGTACCGTTGTTTCGGCTAGAGGTCCTTCCTGGAGAAACATCTTGCAGTCCATGATATCCTGGACATAGCGTCGACCTCCAAAATCGTAACCATCATCGCTATCATTTCTTGGGGTCAACATAGATGGGAAATTATCACCATACACAACCCAAGCCTCATCTCCTGGTCGCGTATCCATGTGACCCATCCCTAGCAACCCTGCCTCAGTAATGAAGAAGGCTTGATTCTGCATTTGGCCGTGAGGGCTGGGAAAGCTCGCGGCCGTTGACTTGTCCAAGAAACTCGTAGAATCACTCGCCATCTCCTTTATGGATTCTGCCTATGACTCATTGGTTATTGTGACACCTAAAACATGCTGCCTGGATGATTTGTAGAGCATAACACACTGGGTTCTTAACCCGCAATGTTGATGGGACTATCTGACCTTTCCCAGACATAGGACAACGTTCCATACTCGGGGTTTGTGTTGGGAGACGCAGCACGGATGTCGCACTTGATGGAGGTGCTATCACTTTCTCTGTACGGGCGAACGAATAGAGATTACTTGTCGTCCGAGTTGCTTGCTGTTCAATGAGGTGTGGAAAATTTCCCTCGATTATATAAGTGTGACACTGGTCGATGATATCATGCAGGTAACCCAACCAAAACAGACGCCGAAAGCCCATGGCAACTCCTTGGAGCTTTGCTAGCTGAGACTTGGACGGCGTAGATAGTGCGCGGACGATAGAGTAGCCTCGACGACGCCTTGAAACTGATGGTTGAGGCTAAACAGTTTTGCACTAGGATCTGAATGGACCGACTTGCTCAAGATTTAGTAAACAGCTGATTCGTGGCCGTATACTCTGCAAGGTGTGATCTGGCTAAAGTGTTATCTAAACTGAAGAGCTTTTTACCCAACCAGATTAGAGATTCGCATTGGCAACGGGAAGGCGCTTCATGCTGTCGGGCGGTGTGGGCTCCGTCATTCCTTCCACCCGAGTATCGTCAACCGTAGGTAAAGCAAGAGCGACCTGTATTCTAGCTCCCATTTTAAGGCAGGCATGGATCCGTATGCCTTCATGCGACCTCTTGAAGGAATCTCTCCTACCAAGACGCCTTGTCGTTCTTGTCAAGCAGTGGCTCTCTTTTCTGTCATTACCTCTTCTTTATCCTGTGGATCTCTCGATTCTCGCCAACGGCATTCCATACTCAATACTGCTGCGCCTCTAGCAATGAGCTCTACTCCTTCTGCAAACCCTTCTGCAAGCAGCCTCAGAGTAACGCCGAGTTCAAAATCCCCTAGTCCCACCAGAGACGTGCAGTCCAACATCACTAGCGAACCGGTTCAGTTACAAGATGGAACCAAGAGGGAGGGCGATACTGCAAGCCTGTTACCGCAGAAACTCGTCTATGGTTCTGAAGAGATGGATGCCATCCTGCGCGAGCGATGGTTGATTCCGACACACCCGGGTTACTCTTGTCCGGAACTAGGCCATAGGCATGAGCACTCATCAGTAAGAGCTCCTCTACATTTGCGCAGAACCCTAGTCCTAGGGCTGATAAGTTCCCCGTAGCAAACAACACCTCCCTTAACGAGGTCACCTCACGACGCTTGTCGGCGCGCTTCGATTTCTCAGCCGGTGACTCCAACAAGTTTCCGTACCAGACTCGAAGATTTATTTCGACGGGCGCGTCCCGGATCTAGCCAGTCGATTTCCCCGAATCCACCGCCGGAGCCGGAACGCGAGCGGAAATTCCAGACGGGCAAGGAACGAAGGCGCAGGGCGCGGGACTCGGGAGAGATTCGGGGCTCATCGACGGATGGGTCGGTGCCGATCTTCTCGGCTCCGACGCCTGAGGAGGGGACTCGCCCGCTGGTCGTGGCAGGGGTTGTTTTGGGAACATCAGATCTGGACCGTTTAAGTCTGATGGCAAGAGAGGATGAAGGGAAACCGAAACACCACGGAGAGCCAGCATGAAGGATCGAGACAAAATAGTGTTACATAGAGGTGCTTTCCTATCCGAGGCAGCTGGTCTGCAACTCGTGTCGATCATTGGTTGGGTGGCAGTGTTTTGGGTTTGAAGGTATGGATAGGTCGGTAGCATTACGATTAGCTGTATCGGCATACACTTCAATACACCGAAAAGTTATCGGTCAAGACGATGCCATAACCGATGATCAAGTCAAGGAGTGTGACGAATGTGGGCAATGGTGCTCATTTCACCGTCATGCGGGCGATAGAGTCGGGTTTAGTTGCCGCATTGTCATGGATGGGGGTGCTTCGCGTGCCTCGGCTCCGGGGTAAAGCTGGGGTTTTGGAGTTTGACGGTTCCGGGTTGCGTCGGATGACTTCATTTGGGGACTTCAATTGCCGGCGCCCTTCCGCCTGTCACACTTACTCGCCGCATCTTTAACCTCTCGACCTCGCCGCCAGCTCTCCAATCCACCTCGACATCATCCTTGCCTTTTGCATTGAAGCTTCACACAATGTTTCGCCCAATCCTCAGACAATGCGCACGCCGTGCTGCCCCTCTACGGCCTTGCGCTGCCCGAAGCTTCGCCTCAGCGACAGGGCCGACATTTAATTGGGAGGATCCCTTGGCCTCAAACAACCTCTTGACCGAGGAAGAGCGAGCCATTGGCGAGACTGCAGAGCGATATTGCCAAGAGCAATTGCTCCCTCGGGTACTACGTGCGTCGCTTACCCTAGCATTTCTGTCAACTGTGCTAACGTCTGTGTAATAGAGGCCTATCGCGACGAGAATTATGACCCCAAGATCCTCGAGGAGATGGGCGAGCTCGGTCTCTTGGGCGCCGCAATCGAGGGCTATGGCTGCGCGGGCGTGTCGTCTGTTGCTGGTGGTTTGATCACCCGGGCCGTGGAGCGAGTCGATAGCGGTTACCGATCCGGCATGTCTGTCCAGTCTTCGTTGGTTATGGGCGGCATCTTCGAGCATGGTACGGCGGAGCAGAAGGAGAAGTTCCTACCAGAGATGGCCAAGGGAAAGCTCCTCGGTGCTTTTGGCCTAACAGAGCCCAACCACGGCAGTGACCCAGGAAGCATGGAGACGATAGCCAAGCCCCATCCCACCAAGAAGGGTTATTACTCGCTAAGCGGTTCCAAGACATGGATCACCAATAGTCCCATTGCTGACGTGTTGATGGTATGGGCCAAGCTGCAAGAGACGGGCAAGATTCGAGGCTTCCTCGTTGAGCGCAAGGACTGCCCGACTGGTACACTCGAGACACCGGCCATTAAGGACAAGAATGGTCTTCGGGCCTCAATCACGGGTATGATCCATCTCGATGACTGCCCTGTGCCCGAAGTCAACATGTTCCCCGACGTCGAGGGCCTCAAGGGCCCCTTTAGCTGCCTCAACAACGCACGTTACGGCATTGCCTTGGGTGTCATGGGTGCCTTAGAGGACTGCATCGCCCGAGCCCGAACGTATGCTCTCGAGCGCAAGCAGTTCAAGGGCAACCCACTGGCCAGATACCAACTTATTCAGAAGAAGCTCGCTGATGCGGCAACGGACGCCTCTTACGGCACACTCGCGGCCATCCAGGTCGGCCGGCTCAAGGATGAGGGCAAGGCGACGCCCGAGATGATCAGCCTGGTGAAGCGACAAAACTGCGACACTGCGTTGAAGAACGCACGTCTTCTCCAGGAGATCTTTGGAGGCAACGCCGTGAGCGACGAGTATGCGATCGGGCGCCATGTGGCGAACCTGTTTGTGACGCAGACATACGAGGGCCAGAGTGACATTCACAGTATGTTTTCCCCCGTGCGAGGTACCGTATTGATTGCTGACTGAGAATTCCCTTATTAGGTCTCATTTTGGGACGGGCCATTACTGGCATTCAGGCGTTTGTGTAAAGCGGATTGGAGCGTGATTGGTAAGGAGGCGATTATAAAAGAGCCATGGACAAGTGCATACCCGGGCGGTTATAGATGATTTGAAATCAAACGTCTTGCATTACACAAACGCTCATGACCCAGCCGTTCACCAAGTAACTCAAGTCGACACTGCATGAACTTGACAATAGATTTGTCGATGCTGGGTAATGGTTTATCAAGTTACTGCGGCTCAAGAACGTACCCCAGTGACGTCGTTGGAGACATTCCTTAGAGGCTGCCGAGGGTTGGCCAATGCGTTGACAGGCCCGGCGAAGCCGTCCGAGCAGATGATCCAGGTCCCGGAAACGTTGCTTGATTGATTCGTACCGTCATCCACGGAGGAAATGATGCACTCGGTTTTCCCGTTTACTCAGGCCGTTTGCGACGGGGCTCGCACCAGCCACACCTCATGAGTCGTGGAATGCCCAGCACAGTCAGTCAGTGTTGATAGAGGACGGAATGCTCTGGAAACAGGAGGGAAAACGGAAAAGGACAATCCAGACGAATCTGTCCTGCCGGCTCCGGCCACCGCCTCGTTACTCAGTAGTACTCACCGCTGCTGGCACACCTGGCCACGGCAAGGTTCTAGAGTACTGGCCCGGTCGTATTGTCATGGTAAATAAGCATCTGATGGCGCGAGCCATCGAAGTCAAGCGAAGGACGTGGTGCTACGTTATGACAGCCTGAAGGGCGACCCCTCCAGAGCTGCAGAAATCCGCTCCCTCCACTGTTATCGTGCCCAATGCAAATTCTTGCACGCGCCTGTTAGTGCCGTGGGTACCGCTGATTCGCCCACAAGCCGCCCAGTGGCGGTGCCCCCTTCCCGCTGTGGCCCAGTTGTGGCCCAGTCCGCTGGGGCGCCTAAGGGCCTAAAAAAACCTGACTTTTCGGGCTGCCAGAATGCCAGCGCAGCCACTCCTTCTCTCACCTCTCTTTGTTGACCCTCTTCCCTTTCTTCTAGACCTTCTTACCCCATCTGAACGAACCATCTCCCCCAAATACCACCTCTTCCTTCTGACTCTTTCGGCCTCGCCTGAACAACTTCTTCCCGTACATACCCAACTATCAACGCAGCCTCGTTAACGCTTTTTTTCTATCACGATCTCGTCTCTTGTTCGCTCTCGGACGACCCCTCGTTACAGTGCGTCCTTTCGAAGCCTCTTCCCCGACCGCTCTCGTCCTGCAGCCGAACTAACGCCTTCTCCAACACAGACCGACTGCGGTAGCTCGCACAACACCCTTTAGATACCCCCTCACCACATCACAAAATGGCTCTCAAGCGCATCAACAAGGAGCTCACTGATCTCGGCCGGTAAGTTGCACGCTGCATCCTCCTCCAAAGCCCGAGGGGTCGACTTGGACACCCAAGACGTCAGGTGGGGCGCTGGTAAGCGGGGTCCTCAGCGACGACGGACTAGCCAGCGCCTGCGATGACTATGGATTCCATGGGCTATTGACTTTGACTTCAACTTGATGCTGACTTGTTTTCGCAGAGACCCTCCCTCGTCCTGCTCTGCCGGCCCCGTTGGTGAGGATCTGGTAGGCAATACCCCTCCCCCGCTCTGACTGAAGCACGTGTCTGCGGTGGTCATCATGACTCTGCCAGAAAGCAGGCATCTCTCAAAGAGCGAGACCTCATATTGAACACGCGACTAACGCATGCGAATAGTTCCACTGGCAAGCTACGATTATGGGTCCTGTGAGTAGTATCCCCAGATTCGGGACATGGATGGGATGCTTGGCAAGGATGAGCCAGGGGTGGCGAAGCACTCAGCCGCACGCTCGTCCAAAGCCACTCCTCCTTGCTCCGTGATTTCAATCAACAAGAGCCTCGCTGACCGTGATTCACAGAGCGAGTCCCCATACTCAGGCGGCGTTTTCTTCCTTGCGATCCACTTCCCTACCGACTACCCCTTCAAGCCTCCCAAGGTCAACTTCACTACTCGCATCTACCACCCCAACATCAACTCTAACGGCAGCATCTGCTTGGACATTCTGCGTGACCAGTGGAGCCCCGCGTTGACCATCTCTAAAGGTACGCCGTCCGATGAGAACCTTTATGGTTAGTTTTTGGACACCTGCTAACATGCCTAGTCCTTCTGTCCATCTGCTCGATGCTGACGGATCCCAACCCTGACGATCCTCTGGTGCCCGAGATTGCCCACGTCTACAAGACTGACCGACCCCGATACGAGGCCACAGCTCGGGAGTGGACTCGAAAGTATGCCATTTAGCGCGAGCAAGGAGAACCGGAGTGGTTAGACCTGGGATGGATCACCCTCCCTTATCATGAAGGCGACGTGAAACGATCGAATGAAAGCTTCACATGCGGTTGCGATATGTCCTTAGTGCGTGGTGCCTAGACGGGCGTTGTGTCCTGAATCAGCGCTCTTGCCACGACTGGCGAGGCAGAGAGCGACGATGAGGAGTGTATTAGTGGCGAATGAGGGGAGGAAAGACGAGCCAGGCAAACAGATCAGCTATCAAGGGATATCATGCGGCTGGGTTTTGGGTTTGCATTGACGATGTGTTTTTGACATCCAACAACAGGCAGCGTATACAATTTGTCTCTAGACTGGGAATCTGTCTCTTGTGAAGTTGACTGCAAAGATCGTAGACGTGTGGTGAGTTTTGTGATTATTTGTCGGGCGTGGTGCCAGCAAGAAGGGTTGTGAAGTTTGGGGCATCAAGTGGAAAAGTTTGGTCAAGATGGGTGATTTACAAGGGAGGAGGGCATGAAGGGCTGAGTTAGGATTGTCTGCGCATCAAACTACGTCATGCCGTGAAGTGCGGCCTATGTGTTTGTGCGAATAGGCGCTGACAGGGACGAGGTTGGTGACAGGAACGGCAACAAGACGCGCGCTAATGCTGGAGAGGTGCCAACTGAAGTGCCTGAGGATGTGGGGATCATGACAGGCAGGCCTCACATGACCAAGATGTCAGTGGATGCTGTATAAGCAGAATCCATCATTGGCATGGCGGGTTGCGAATGCTGCAGCAGGCCTGTATATAAATGATTGTATATGGAGGAGAGCTAGTCTAGAGTAACGGTGTGATTGATGCGATTTGCCCAGCAACATGTTTGTGGATGTTCAGCGTAGTAAGCGGCACTTCAAACAGAGCGGATGGCCGTAATTAAAGGTGTTATCAACCAAGTGTTCTGAAATGCTGCATGTATCGGATGATGATGTTTGAAACGGAGTGAAGCAAGAGGTGTGACGAGTTCTTGACGAGGTTTTGTAGTATAGATTAAGCGAGTTGGATCTTGTGAGTGGAGAAGCATGGGTGAGGGAAGTTTGATGGACATTACAGGTCATGACGATATGCTTGAAGCCATCACAGGACGATGAGATGGCAGTACCAGCTTTATTATCAGCATGTGAAGCTATCCAGTCTTGATTCATACAAAAAAGTCAAAGGATGTTGCCGTCATGCCATCTCATGTCGCCGTGCCACATGGAGGCACAGATTTGCTGCCATGAGTCGCCAAGTGGCCCCGCCCTCGGTACGACATGCCCGGGCAGGCCAAGTCTGTCGAACCTGTAACAACGGGGTTTCAGACGAAGCGCGGGCCTGGGCCAATCACTGTCTACGGTTCGCAATGGCCTGCAACTAACTTGTTGCTCGAGGCATCATTTGCCCGCTGGATGGGACGATGAATTGCTGGGCAGTTGTTGATTTGGACAGAAATGTTCCGTCGAGACTGCGAGGAAGAGACGGTAATTGAATCCATAGACGCCTGCCACGGGCCAATCCAGCTCGGCCGTTGCAGAGACTGCCTCGATTGGCTGCGTCGTGACACCAGACAGCTCCTGAGATGGCGTGTTTGAGCCGCGTCTCGCCGGCCGTGGACGGAGGCTCCTAGTTTCTCAACCTCGTCCCATGTTGCCACTCACATGCGGCGCAGAAGACAAGAGGCTCCCTTCTCCCTCTCGCTACAAGGCCTTAGTTAGTCGCATGCCAAGCGCGAACCCCGGACACTGGCCGTCTGTGCCTGGTATCATCTCCGTCGTCTAGACTCCGTTTTTTTTTTTCCACCACCCACCAAGAAGACGGTCTAGAAGTCGCCTTATGGTCTGTACCTGACCCCTGGAGGGTTTCTTTCAGGTCGTGAACCGTCTCATGAGTTGATGACAAAAGAAGGAAAGAGTTATACACCCTAGCTATCGGGAGGAAACCCTTGCTCGTTGCCCTTTCTTTCCCACCTCCTCCCACCTCCCGTCGGCCATCCCTCGCTTTCCTTTTTCCATTTACCCCCCTCCCCTTCCCGCTTTTGAAGCTCTCGTCGGCCTGTTCTGTCGGTGGTGATGAGATGATCGCACGTGTTGCTTAATCTTCAGGCTCTAGACAGCACCATTTATTTCTTGTGTATACTGTTCCGACCATCATCGACCTTCATTTTCGCCTAATCGTTTGCGAGCGCCGATTTGCACTGTTCAGCTGGTTCTGAATATTCGACAACGCCAAACCCGTCAATCGTTACCAACTACTGGGGAGAATTTCAAAGGGAAAGCAAGCGAGTGCAAGATTTTGATCGACTTGGGAAAAAAGAAAAAAGATAAAAAAGGAAGGAATTTTTGTTGTTCGACTGCTTCTACTGAAAAACGCCAACGGGCCGAACGCCCTCGCTTTTGCGAATTTGGATCCGAGATCGCTCTCAAGATGAACTACCAGTTTCAACAGTGGTCGGAGAAGCCGTCGGAGCGAGCACGATGGTCTCCCCTGACGCGGATGCTGCTGTCGGGTGAGATGACCCAGGAGAAGCAGCAGGAGCTCTCGTCGAGGGAAAAGTTTGATCGCTGGATGATCAACGAGGGCTACCGAAGAGTGTAAGTGGGCGCTGTTGGTGATACTCAAGAATTTGTACAGAACTGACTGATATCAAGGTTCGTCTTCGTCTTCATGCTCACCCACGCCCTAATCTTCTCGTTCGCTTGCGTCCACTACTCGATGAAGGAGAGTCTGCAGTCCTCGCGCGACAACTTTGGCTTCACCTTTGTCATTGCCCGATCTGCCGCCCTGGTTCTCCACGTCGACGTGGCCATCATTTTGTTCCCCGTCTGCCGCACCCTCATCTCGCTATTGCGTCAGACGCCTCTCAACGGCATCATTCAGTTCGACAAGAACATCAGCTTCCACATCGTCACCGCCTGGTCTATTGTATTCTGGTCCTGGGTCCATACCATCGCCCACTGGAACAACTTTGCCCAGGCTGCGGCCAAGAACAACCTGGGCATCTACGGCTGGCTACTCGCCAACTTTGTCTCTGGCCCGGGATGGACTGGATATGTCATGTTGATTGCCCTCATGGGCATGGTCATCACGTCTGTGGAGAAGCCCCGACGAGCAAACTATGAGCGTTTCTGGTATACTCACCATATGTTCATCGTCTTCTTCTTCTTCTGGTCCATCCACGGTGCCTTCTGCATGATCCAGCCCGATGTCGCTCCCTTCTGCCAAAGCGTCGGTGCCTCAGCCGTGGGCGTCTTCTGGCAGTACTGGATGTACAGCGGCTTCATTTACCTGGCTGAGCGTATTGCCCGTGAGGTCCGTGGCCGACACAGGACATATATCACCAAGGTCATCCAGCATCCCAGCAATGTCTGCGAAATCCAGATGAAGAAGGAACACACCAAGACGCGAGCCGGCCAGTACATCTTCTTCTGCTGCCCTGCTGTGTCGCTGTGGCAGTACCATCCGTTTACCTTGACCAGTGCCCCTGAGGAGGATTACATCTCGATTCACATGCGTTGCGTGGGTGACTTTACGAAGTCGGTCTCGGCTGCTCTGGGTTGTGAGTGGAACAAGAAGAAGGATTCCAGCCAGGTTGTCGGTGTCAACGGCAATGACGGTGAGGTTGACCCGGCTCTCCGCCGCGTCCTCCCCCGTGTCTACGTCGACGGCCCCTTCGGTTCTGCTTCAGAGGACGTCTTTAAGTACGAAGTCTCGGTCCTCGTCGGAGCTGGTATTGGAGTCACACCTTTCGCCTCGATCCTCAAGTCCATCTGGTATCGCATGAACTACCCGCAAAAGAAGACGCGCCTATCCAAGGTCTACTTCTTCTGGATCTGCCGTGACTTTGAGTCGTTTGAATGGTTCCGCTCGCTGCTGCTGGCCGTCGAGGCACAGGACCTGGACCACCGAATCGAGATCCACACGTACCTGACGGCCAAGATCAAGGCCGACGACGCGACAAACATCATGATCAACGACGCCAACGCCGACAAGGACACCATCACCGGATTGCGCAGCCCTACCAACTTTGGCAGGCCCAACTGGGACATGATCTTTAGGGGCATCAGGAAGCTGCACAGCCCTGCCGAGGCCGGAGTCTTCTTCTGCGGCCCTAAGGGTCTGGGCAGCGCATTGCACGTATATTGCAACAAGTACACCGAACCTGGGTAAGTCATCAAGTCATCAAATATTAAATCTCGGACATCCGAAGCTAACAAATATGCAGATTCTCTTTTGTCTGGGGCAAGGAGAACTTTTAGAGTCGAGTGTACATGTACATGTGTGGTCTACTGTGTAGGCCTGGAAGAGGCGGAAGGACATGGAAGTTTGTAATATCAAAGCAGCCATCTTGGAGTAGATTTCATGGTGCCCCCCGTTGGAGTTATCATTTTAATACCTTAGAAGCCAACAATTCTTAACATTAGCCATTGACGAGCAATATCAGTCATCATTATTGCATCTCTGCTAGGATGTGCTGCCAGGCACACACATGCCCCCTGTTGATCACGTCAAAGCCTCGTTCATGCAGAGAAAGCAATCCGAACTTGAGGCGCAGCTGAATCGAAGGGAAGATCGACTGACTGACCGACCACTCGGGGTGCTGACGTTGGACCCGGGCTTTGGATCTGGCACTGCCGGCATCTATACTCCGTATTGGCCCAGAAACTGTCTGAAACGTTTCATAGCCGTGGCCGTCCTGCCCATCACGGGGGCTATGGGCCAATGAATGTGACCACGCGTGTTTGAAGAAATCTCGAGAAACTGATGACGAGTCTTGACAGAGTGAAACAGTTCTGGAGGCTCATGGAGTCGTAATTGAAAACCGATGGATGCCCAGCTCACACTCGCGAGCCCGTCGGACCCATCTGTCCACCCGCAGGATGGTTTGAGCTACTCCCGATAGCCGGAGGAACACGCAAGAGAGATCGGACCGCAGAGATTTAGCCAACATTTTCTGACGAGGTGGAGGCAACTTGCAGCGGTCTAGATCTATCGGATATGGATCTCGTTGCTGAACGGCAGTGCGGCATGCCCAGAGTCAGGGTCTGGCATGCACACGTTGGTCGGAGTGTCTCACCAAGCCCGAGTCCCAAGATAGGATCAGGCAGGATGCTCACTGGTGGCTGAGGGTTAAAAAGCTGGTGGTGGGAGGCATCGTGGAGAGAGCAGTGTTAGCTGGCTGCTGCTAAAGGTTGCGTCTGACGGCCGGCCATCCGCGATGCAACCATCCAACGTGTGCTTGAGCCAAAACGTCAAGACAACGTTCGACGGGCGGGAGAGAAAAAGACCCTGCAGATCATTCATTGGAGAGGAACCTATTTACGGGGTCGGAGAGATGTAATCCCAGATGATGATGGCAGACGGCAGACGGCCCAAGATGAGTCTGCGAGAGTTGCTCATGTGGCCTAATTGACAGCACTGCTCTGCTCAACCTCTTCGAATGATGCCATTTCGACATGGCCCCAACGGAAATCGAAACGGGACCCCGGGCCTGTTCCAATTCGGGGACTGACCTGAGGCTCGCTAGCCCTAAAGGGGCCAAGTCGCCCCTGGACGGACCAGCCGCTAGGTCGGCGAGCCAGCCGGGCTTGGGGCGACAGCGTGGGCGTGACCCGTCAAATACGAACAGGAACGGGGCCACTTGACCACGACGAGATTGATGTCATTCATTCATTCATTTATTTGCTGGGGCCATGGTGAGGAATGGGGAAGAGGCGAAGTGAGATGAATTGAATTTCGCCCACAAGAGCGAAAATGTGTCAATGTAACCAGCCCTGTGTCTCAATATGTATCTCAATAGAGAACAGCCTTCGCCATGAATGGATGGGATGGGATGGGATGGATGGATGGATATTTTGGCTCAACGCCGTTGTTAAGCTTTCGGCGCCGCCACGCGTCTGTCTCCAAGGGACGAACGAATTCTTGTTCGACTCGTTGATTGACTGCTGCAGAAGTGCGAGTTGACTAGCCCGCTCAGTCAATTGTCGAGTGACCTCGCAGCCGAAATCAACCGGCGACTATCATTTCTGGGCACTTGTCATGTCCTCCTCTCGCGCTGCGCAGATAGACGACGATCAGTATGCAGAGGGGAGAATCCAGGAGACCCGTCACGCATTGCGTCAGGTCCCGACGACCTTTCACACATGTCTATCCGAGGTCTCGTAATCTAGGTAGGTAGTCCCAGAAAGCCGACCCGTCAGTGGGAAACCGGCAAACGGGCTAAGCCCAACAGAGCAGCACCACAAGGCACCGCTCCCCACGGCGTGCCCCTGTCGGCCGCTGTAATTGCGAGGTCCTCCCCGGGCCACAGCGTGTTGGGCAGTGACACATTGCAGGTCATGGAAGCCAACGTGCAGATGAGGCTGCAGCAGCTGGCCGGCCATGTCTATTTTGAACCGACTCAATCACATGGGCTGGAAGGTGCTGCAGTAGAGATCAAAGGTGTCGGAGTTCCTCTGTCTTGATAATTCTCGCACGCTTCTCTTCAATTGTTGCCTCTTCCCGGTTTAGCCACTCTTGTCTTGGACACCCTCCCTCTACAGCTGCAGGGGTACTTTGCCACAAAGTACTCGGTACCTCGCAGAGTCCGTTCCCCGTACACGCAGCGTGCAGTGGTTTTTTTTAGCCTTGTCCACTCACAGCCGCTCGTCCCGCTCATTCCATCCTTCCTTCTCGCATCCGCCCCCCAACTCAAACCCTCCAAGTCCCCTCGGTGCCAACGCTTCTTTTCCATTGTTCTTGTCCCTCGTTTCGCACAAAACAACCATACAATAGCGGGCAGAGTACTGTTTGTATCTCGTCTACACTCGTTACCTATCTACCTAATTTTTCTTCCTTTTCTTTTCCCTTCTCTTTTTCGTTCGACCCTCTTGACTACGCACACGCCGTCGTTGCTTGCCATCTCCTTGTGCAACGCGCGTGCCAGTATCCCCTTACCCACCTCACCACAGCCCCGAAGCAGCGAATTGCCTGCTTAACGGCCGCCCACGCCACGCCCCCTCTCAACAACCTCTTCAATCCGAGACGGTCCTTGTTTTTCCTTTGGTCTTTTCTGTGTCTTTCTTCAGCCGACCCCCGTGGGTATTTCTCGCGCCCCTTGATAAACCGTCGCCGCCGCTCTTAAATCATCGTCGCTGCGACTGGTCCTGATTGAAGCGTCCCTCACCCTTGCCAACTCCGACAACTCCAGCGAGCGCAACTCGAGATGCAGCTTCGAGGGCTCTTGTTCCTGGGCTTGTTCCTTGGGGCCGAGGCCTCCAGGATCGTCGCCCGCCAGAATACCGACTCCGCCGCCGCCGACCCTACAACTGCTGCCGCCGACCCGACCACCGAAGCTGAGGTCGTCACTACAAGCGCCGCAGATGATACGCCCACTACTGTCGACGAGCCAACGGATTCTCCCACCGATGACGGCACATCCGAGGATACTCCTACAACTACCGACGCCGGAGATGTTACTGTGACTCGAACCAGGACCGTCACCGACAACAACGTTGCGACTGTGAGCCGGTCGACGACTGTTATGCGCACCATCACCTCCACCGTCCTCGTCACTTCGACCGCGTTCAAGACCACCACTGTTACTAGCAGCGATGCCGATACCGCAACCAAGACTGTATATGTGACTTCGACCAAGTGGGCCAACGAGAAGCGCGCCCTCGATCTTGCTCCCCGAACTATCGGCGGCCCTGAGGAACTCGTTGCTGTTGCTGCTGCTCCTACCGTTACATCCATCCCCGAAGACTTTGTCCCCAAGGACGTGGACGGAGAGCACTACGGCCTCCGCGCCTTCCGACGAGGCATCCTCCACAAGCGCGCTACCGTCACTGAGTTTGTTACGATCACTGAGGGCGAAGATAGCGGCACCACCGTCTTCAACACTATTTCTCGAACCGTCATTTCCACCGTCAGCAGCCAGACCAAGATCACCAAGACAATCACCGAGACCGAGCAGGCGGATGCCAAGACCACTGTCACCGTCACAAGCACCCTCGAAGTCACCTCTACCAGAGTCACCACTGGTGTTGTTCGTACCGAGACTGTTGCTCCCTCGGGTGAGTATGGCCCCTCTGGTACTGGAGGCGCCGATTCCGACAGCGGCTCCGACAGCAGCAACGACGACAAGGGCCTTTCTACTGGTGCCAAGGCTGGTATTGGCGCTGGTGCCGGTGTCGCTGGTTTGGTTGTGATTGCTGGCCTCATCTGGTTCTGCCTCAAGAAGCGCCGTAGCAACAAGCACAAGGCCGAGTACGACGATGTGTTTGGCGCATCCGAGGTTCCCGTCGGCGGCCCTGTCAACAACAACAACCCCACCACTCCCAACATGTCCCAGGTCTCGCCTGTCACTGCTTCCTCGACTCTGGCTCCCAGCCGTAACCCGACCAAGGGATCAACCCCTGAGGGATACCGTGGTACCGCTCTTGGTGACGGACGTGCCGGATTCGCCAAGCCTCTTCCCTATGGACGTGCCTACATGCCTACCAGCCCCGAGACGCAGGCTGTGAGCCCCGAAACCCAATACTCACGCACTGCCGTTGGAACCGACCATGGCTCGCCCAATCACGCCACCGCTAAGATGTACAGCCCTACAAATACAGCTGAGCTTGCCAGCGACAGCGCTGCTGCCAAATGGCACCAGAACGACGCTGCTGAGATTGATGGTAACCAGGTGTCAAGCGCCCGGGGTACCGCACCCCCAGACAACGTTTATGAGATGCCGGCACAACCCTATCGGTAAATGAAAAGAATTACCATGTGATGTCTAGTACAGGTCACATGGTAGGATGATAGGCAAAGGATTAAGTTCCAAGGTTCTCAAATGATGCTCCCTATGAATATGGAATGGGGAGGAGGAATAATAATGTCAGATACTGTACATACGTTGTAAACCCCATTTTTTTTTTCCTTGAGTTTATTCATGAAGCTTCTACAAAGCGGGTGAATGGGAGATGTTTGTGCATCTCATACCCGAATTCTTTAACCTTTCTTATCGACATTCTCGGGTATGAGGCAGTCTTGCGGATGGATCAGGTGTTGGAAGAAGGCTTGCATAGGTAGTTGGAGCTAGCTAGAGTTGGTGTCAACTCCGAAAAAGGTTATCTTGATGCTTAATGGACTAGGAGAGATGATCCAAGTCACGTGTGCATATGTTTTGGAGTGAGGGTATCTGAGAGTGAATTGTTGGGATGAGTGCTTGCTGTCACGATCGAAAGACATGTTGATGGTGAATGCCAACTGCTCGCGTGTTGAGACAGGGAGACGGGGGTGGCGCTATCTAGGTTGTAACCTTGAAGAGATCAACGTTGGTGCCACGGTGTAAATCATTCTCAGTACAGTACGCAAGTTTTCTTTTCTTTTTTTCAAAAACTTGTTGATATATGGCCTATCCAATTGTCATATATAAGAGCGGTTCATGAATGTCATGCCTAGTAATAGTGGTAATGTCATCAAGCACCTGCCTGCTGATAAAGGCTGTATGCGGGCCATTTCACGTTGCCGTTATCGGTGGCGCCGTGTTGTGCATTGCAGTGCCGGGAAGGATGCAGGAGTGAGAAATGGGCAATTGCCAAACAGGGTTCAACGAGGTTTCCAAAACATAATCCAGCCAAGGTTCTTCTTGTCAGCACTTGTGATCGGACTTTATCTGAGCATCGAGAACCCTCATGTCTGATTCAATTGCCACACAAGCCACTGAGCAGCGGTATCCGTAATCACAAGCAGCTTTACCCGCAAAAGGTCTCAGATGGAGTAAGAAGAAGAAAAAAAAAAGTGAGGACAAATCCACGAGGACCCGATGGCAGTCAATCATCCTACCCTCCTACTCTCTTATTCGCAAATCTCCCCCGCGACGGGCGCGGCTCTTTACTCGGACGACCTCTGAGCGAAGATCGGATGACCTGACTGTCTATTCCGGGCAAAGCGGAGCTCTCCTACCTATCACGAAGAGTTTTCCTCAGTCTGGCCGTTGTTCGAAAACTTCCCTGCGCCAAGACTAGGTAGTTTTGGGGGTTGTCGCAAGTGGCGCGGCCTTTTTTTCTCCATTCTCGTCTTGCCTGTGACACACGCCAACTTGACTGCTACATCATTCGGTTTCTTGCAAGAGACATTATTTGGGGGTGAGAAAGAAGAGAGCAAAGAGGAAAGAACGATTCTTTCTAATTGTGAGTTTTTGTTCTTGTCCTGAGACATGCTCGTTGCGAATACTCATCCTCATGCCCAGCCAGTACAACAGCCATGGCCAAGTCGGAGTTTGCGTCGGGCGATGATAACGCGCCGCGGCCGCACAGCTTGAGCGATGAGCCTGAGAACCAGACTCACACGGCCGATGACGAGAAGACGCTCGTCACCAAACTGGACTTCTTTATCATCCCTCTCGTCATGGTCCTTTACCTTTTCAGTTTCTTAGACAGGTTCGTTACTCCAACTGATTCTGAGTCTTGGTAACTAATTCAACTATCTCATAGAGTCAACATTGGCAATGCCCGGCTCTACGGTCTCGAGGAGGATCTCAACCTCTCCTCGGAGCAGTTCCAGGTTGCTGTCTCCATCTTGTTTGTCACTTATCTGCTCTTCGAGGTTCCATCCAATCTCGTCTTGAAACTCTTCACCCCGCGGCGTTGGATTGCTTTTATCGCTGCTGCGTGGGGTCTTATCGCTACCCTCATGGGTCTGGTCAACTCATACGGCGCCCTCATCGCTTGCCGTCTCCTGCTCGGAGCTGTCGAAGCCGGTCTCTTTCCCGGATTGACCGTTTATCTGACCTTCTTCTACACCAAGCAGGAACTTGCCCTGCGAGTGGGCTACCTATTTGTCAGCGCTGCCGTTGCGGGTGCCCTCGGAGGCCTGCTCGCCTATGGCATCGGACACATGGACGGCCTGCATGGTATGAGCGGTTGGCGCTGGATCATGATCATCGAGGGTATCCCGAGTTTTGTGGTCGGCATCATCACATACTTTGCGCTGCCCAACGATGCGGAGACGGCCTACTTCCTCAACGACAAGGAGAAGGCCATGATGCGGGCGAGGCACGCGCGCGAGTATGGAAACACCGAGTCGAGCCGTGAGTTTAGCAAGGCCGACATGCTTTGCGCTTTCAAGGACTGGAAGGTGTGGGCGTTTTGCATTGCGCAGTTTGGCGTTGATACCATGTTGTATGGTGAGTCTACCGGCGCCCATTGATCTCTTATCATGCCAAGGAAGTCGATCCTAACAGCCGTTTGCAGGTTTCTCCACCTTCCTGCCCACAATCATCAAGGATCTTGGTGACTGGACAGTCGCCGAAACCCAGCTCCTCACTGTACCGTGTTACTTCCTTGGCGCTGCTGCATACATGTCGACGGCTTATCTCTCGGATCGGCTGCAGCATCGTGGACTGTTTTGCGTCATCTTTGGGCTCATCAGCGTGGTCGGATACGCAGTTCTACTGGCAGATGTAGCCTCAGGCGTGCACTATTTTGGATGCTTCCTTGTTGCGGGTGGTCTGTATGTTGTTGTCGGCCTTCCATTGGCTTGGGTAAGTCGCAGACAAAGGATTCTCAAGGTCGGCATATGTCTAACTGGTATGCTTTTTAGTTGCCGACGAACTCGCCGCGGTATGGAAAGCGTACCACTGGTACGGGGATGCAGTTGACTTGCGGCAATGCGGCGGGCATCATGTCTGCCTTTATCTAGTAAGTGTAATCTTGAACTGTTGCTCGAGAACTTGTTGCTAAGGACGATCTCCAGCCCTGTTGAAGACAAGCCCCGTTACATCCGAGGCCACGCCGTGACGCTCAGCATGGTTGCGTTGGGAACCATCATTTATGGCTTCCTCTGGTGGTGGTACCGACGGGAGAACGAGCGCCGCCAAACTGGAGAGATGAAGGAGAAGTATCGCGGAATGAGCGAGAATGAGTTGGCGGAACTTGGAGATGAGAGCCCACGGTACAGATATACCATTTAGAAAAGAGGTGCCGCTAGGCTTGGTGGGGGCTTAAAAGAGGAGGATGTGTTGCTTGGGTTAATACAAGTCATGAAGCCAAATAATGGAAAAGATGGATATGGCTCAAAATGATGGAATGAAGCCTCGAGCATAGGGTGAGGGACAGAGAAGCGGGACGTTGGACAGATGATATCCTTGTTTGAGAGACTTGAAGTCATGAGGCAATCAGAAGTAACTCGGATCTGCACAGGCCTTGGCCCGATAGTCGAGTGGCTTGCTCCAGATCGGCGGCTAAGAAAGGGGCCGGTTGAGAGTCTGTCTGGGGTGAAACCAAATGCCTGCTCAATGTCGTGTGCATGATGCAGCGCCGAATCACGAGTTCAGATGAGAGAAAGCAACGCCTACAGTAAACTCTGAGATACAACGTTGGGCCGTGTAAACACGAGCCAGGTCCTCAGGCCAGCCATTCATGTTTAGGGGGGGGGGGGCTATTGGTCGAGTCTGTTGTTGTGTTGCTGGGGAAGAGGCTGGCTGGCGTGAAGGTTGCGTACGTCAGCAATGGATTGCATGTATGGGGGGCTGCTTGTGCATATACGAGCCGGGCTCGGCCTGGACGGAGGAGACACATGATGGCCGGAATGGCATGTCGTGGATGAGTGAGTACAGCAAGGAACGGAGAGATACACAGCATAGGGTTTCTTTCTCTTCCTGCCTCTGTCGTGGATTGATCAATCTTTTTGGTTCTGTACACTCACTCAGCACGGGCTGTCATTTCATCCCATTCATTACTTGGGCGCCCCCTAATAGAATCCACATGACGCTCGCTTTGCACGCGCGGCCCAGGTATCGACCCAATTGCCAACAACACAGCACAGCACAGCACAACGTCTCGGGGTTGGATTGCTGGGTCTCGGAGGCCGGCACAAGCACGATGGCTTCTTCTCTGAGGTGACTTTGCCACCGAAAAGTGCCAACTGCCCCTATTTTGTTGCTGCTCCAGTGCACTGAGTGCAGTACAGTACATACCCCAGGATCAGCTGTGGGCCCCGTGGACCCTGCGTTGCCAGGCGGGAGAGCCTGCCTTGTTGGTAGGTTTTTGGGCCTGTTCCAAAATTAACCCAGGCTTTCTAAGGCGTGTGCTGGCTGTGCTGCTGTACAAGGCCGGCCTCGGGTGGAGAACGGGCATTGAAAAGCAAGCCTCCACCTCCCAGCACTTGGCTTGTCATTCCCCTGGTTTCTACTCTGCATTCCCAAATTTTTCCTCTCGGGTGCCTTCCTTCGTTTCATCTTGCCAACCGAGCTCGTCCTTCGCTTGCCTCTTTTTTCTTCTTCTTCTCCCTTTGGCAGTTGACTTTTTTGCTCCTTCTCAGCCTCCCTATTTCCTCCACTTTTCCCATCCCCCGTCGATCACCAACCGTCACCAACTTGCATCTTCATCGATCCAACGAGCAGCGTCATCGAGTATCACATCATATAGCTTTACAATCAACAACCGAACCATACATCTTTAATACTTCATCCTTATCACCGACATCATGCGTTTCTCCAAGCACATCCTCCCTCTCGCCCTCGTCGTCACCGGCGTCATCGCTGCCGGTGATGAGTCCACCACGGCTGTAGCCAAGGCCAAGGCCACAGACGAGAAGGCTTCAGCGACGACTGGCGAGGCGAGCAACACGGCCGACGCCACCGAGGAGTCGACGGCCACTGCTACGGGCAAGGACGACGACAAGAAGGACAGCAAGAGTGATAGCAAGAGTGACAGCAAGGACAAGGCCGAGGCTACGACGACTGAGGAAGATCGTCCGACCGATACATGGAAGCCTACCGTGGCCAAGACTACAGCACCCGACATCCTCAGTGCTGGCAGCACCGACTCGATCAACGGCCAACGCTTTGTGCTCGCGTCACTGGCAGTTGGTCTCATGACCCTCGGCATGGCATTCCTATGAGACTAGCGTGCCCCCTTTTGCTGCTGTCTGAGCTCACAATGTCTCTGAGCTTTCTTGTTGATATTGTACGGCGGCCTGCACATCGAACTTGAGCGTTTCATTGTTGCCGTCTTGGGTCCTGTTTGCTTATGTTTTCTTCAACGGGATTGCGGCGCTACAAAGGGTGTGGGAATCGGGATTGACTTTTTGGCAGAGTAATCAGTTCAACGCGCCCGTGTGGTGGCGCTGAGACAAGTCATTTGTTTCGCAAACGGCGGGAAATTGTCGGAGGATTGGACAAAAAAAAGCTAGACCAGGCATTTCCAAAAAGGAAGAGCAATGTCCTGGAGTAATATCCTCAATAAAATATTAATTCAGACGCCAGAAAACGCAGCAGATGGACAATTGGTGTGCAGAAGTGTGATCGGCGAGTGTCGTACTGGTGGTTTGATTTCGGGGCTTGAGACTGGAACGCGGCCTTGATCCGGCCCCACTCCCGGAGGCCGGGAGATCCGGAGACCGGGGCCAGCATCACTAGAAAATGATAACCGGCCGCAAACAGAGCATGAGGATTAGGCTATCATGGCCTGACCATTCACTAAGGAAAAGCACCCCTTGTATTCGTTGGCATCCATCTTGGACCAAGGCCAGATTCGCAAAGGCCACATGGGAGCTGACCAATCACGACGCGTCCCTTCGACGTCATAATCCACCCCTCCATCCACCAGCGAACTCGCCCAATCAGTTGCCCCGCCCCCTCATTCTCACGAGCTTGGTTTGGCCCCGGGCAGCGCCTGCTGCGCTCCGTCTCGCAACTGTAGGGGGGCGTTCTAGTGAGGCTGTAGAGCCTGTAGTGGGCCTCCCAGTGGACGGGAAGCTGCTGGGTGACGAGCTCTTGCTGCGCTGGCCGTCCAGTGAGGAAACAGCGATGCGTGCCTTGCATCTTTCCCTGGGATCTGTTTCTTTGTGTCCCATTCATTCCTTAAACACGGCCAGCTGAACTTTGCGACTGCACACACACACTGTTCTCTCCCCCATCTCCATCTACACATCCCCATCTCTTTCAAGTCCCTAGTATCACCGCCATCGAATCATCCTTGCGACGCGATCGCCCTCCGAGCGCGCCCTCCCTGCCTCGACGTTGACGGGCGCCCGGATTGCCTGAGCCGCTGTGGACGGCGAATCCTCCACGTCCTGACGTCGCCTCACCTTCCCGTTCACGGTCGCCTCATTGTCATTCAGATCGGCGCTCAAAGAACGGCCACTTCGCCCATAACATCATCCATCAACTGGATTTCTCAACTCACTCGCAGCAGTAAACCATCACCATGGCGCAGGCGCAACCCCCCACTCTGATCAACCTCCCGCCTCCGGGCTCCAGGCCAGAGACGCCTTCTGAGATGCCGTGTGTTTTCTCCTCGCTCCAACTAATCGTGTCATACAATGACGTCGCAATGCTTAAGTCGTGAGAGCTGACCTTCGTCCTCGTTTCAGCGGCACTCCCACGAGCACCACCACCTCTCTCTCTGCCCTGTCCACCACCGCCATCAAGGACGGCCATCGTGGCCACTTTCCACAGGGGCCCCTCGGCCGAGGTCACCAGCACAACCCCTCTACTACAAGCCTCGAGGCTGAACGCGCCGACCGCATCTCGCGGCTCGCCGGCCTGGAGCGTGTTGCGACTCTCCGAGCCTCGCCTCATGCGCCTGCTCCTGGCGGGGCATCGTCCGTCTCACCCCAGACCACGCCGACTTCTACAACCGGCTTCCCACCCAACTTTCCGGCTACACAGCACCTGACGCCTGCCTACTTTGATAGCAATGGCCAGCCTGTTGCCATGACCAAGATGAGCACTGTCGGGACTGCCAGTGCTACCGAGAGCCACGTTGGTGAAGGCGATGATGTCCGCACAACCGCTGGCGACCGCGATGAGGACATGTTGAGCACCGATACCAATTATCGGGAAGCCGACTCTGTCACAAGCATGGGCGCTTACCCAGATGCCATGGATGAGGATCTCGATGGTGCCACTGCTCGCTCTGTAGGTGGTTACGATGATCGCATGAGCGACGACGGCTCGGCCTCTCTTGTAGGTTTTGGCGAGGGCGCCGGCAGCACCGTATCTGGACCAATCTATCATCGTCGAGCAGCCCCTCAGGCATGGGGCCTCGAGAGAACAAACTCAGGACTTGGCGATGTTCGGCGCGATCGTGACACCCACATGGGTGGTGACACACCTGTTAGTATCTCAGCTCTTCAGGAGCGCCGGGATGCTCGGATGGTGGACGGTGTCGCGACTGACCCAAACCCGGGACAACCCCCCGAGAACGATTCCTTTGTTGACACGACCTTCCGAGGACCTGTCCCAGCACCTCAAGCGCAACCACAACTTGGTGCCGCACACGAATCAGCAGAAAGGATCGTCCAAAGGCTAGACAGGGGCGAAACAAGAGCCTCTTCGTCTGGTCTCGTAGGGCCCGGCAGGGGCGGCGAGCCGCTTGGGAAATTCTACTTTGAGGGAGAAAAGCGAGACGACTAATGAAAGAACGGGTATCAAAAGAGAATAGGTAAGGGATTCAAATCTGAGATCGCGGTCTCATGGCATTTCCTATGGTCGAACTGGAAGCCTTATGCTCCTTGAAGAGACGAACTTTGTTAGAGGCGGAATTCGAAGGTTACGTATGTTGCTACTTCTGGTTGAAGGGGGTCTTGTATGATGTCTAGGTATCACGTATGCATCTTGTTCTTCCGGCGATGTGTAATTTGTCTTTGTGCGCATGTGTGCAGGTGTCGACGTTTGTAGACTGCGTTTCACATCCACGCAAAGGTCTGTCTAATTTCCAAGTCATCAGGGGAGCCTTGGATTGTTGAATACACGAGACACGATAGAGCACCTTAGTACTGGGCTAAAATTGCCGCCGCTGCAACGTTTGTCAACGCTTCCAGATGTTCACCATCCCTGTATGTGCTCAGAGTCTTACCAAGTGGGAGGAAGTTCACCAAATCAAGTTGACACATTCTCAGAAACTAAGTTTACACATGATCGACTATGTTACTCAATGGCGAGAGGTCTATCTCTTCGCCTTGATGCGTTTCGTGTCATTCAAAAAGTAGGCTATCATCACAGCGTGCCTATACGATCTCATCTAAAGATGCTGTCCCGTCTCTGACCGTTCAGTTGTCCCGGCGTGCATGCTCGACGCCCCATATCTCGTGTCCCCATCATCCGGTCAATGGAAACATATTGAATGAAATGAAATAGCCCAAAATGACGTCCCAGATGTCCCTCCCTTTCAGGGCCTTGGCCGTCTCATAAGAAGCATCCAGCTTGGAGTCCAACACACAAACGCCTTGCTTCCGCTGTATGGGCCTTCCAGCCCCTGAGTGTAGGATCCTCAGAAAACCAATCATATGCCATGCCGCCCAAAGTAACCCAACGAGATAGTTCGAGATTCAGGGAATCAAAAAGAAAAAAGAAAAACAAGAGTGAGATCTGGTAATCTCACGTGCTTCGGACTCCATTCTCCACGAAGCCCCAATATTAATGTTGCCCATGTAGAGAAGAGGAGGAAAGGTGCTTTCGTGTTGAAATTGTAAGAGGCATTGATCAATTCCCCTCAAACCCTGTACTTCTGCGTAATCCTGCTGTATATGGCATATTCCTGGTGAAAACCGCAGTGCCGTAGTAGCGTAAGCAAGATCGATAACAGACTGGTATGATAAGCGTAAAGTAGATATTATGAAATGTCGGGGTAAACTATGGGCCTAAGAGCCTCAAAGAATTGCCGGCATGTCTGCAAAGGCGTCACTCATAAGTGAGACGCCATGCAGCATTAGCAAACGTATTAATTCGGTTGTATATTGTCGTAAAGTTCATGAGCAGGAAAAGTCGAGGCGCATCCGACGAGCGACGCCCTGCCAATCCCATACTGAGACCCAGTCGCCTTGCTCCATACAGGCCCAAATCTTTTCGAGGAGTTCCATGACTCGATCGCAGTTCCGAAGGCCTGTGTAGCCGCGAACAGCTTTGATCGCCCCCCGGATACGCTCACGCTGGGCGGGTTCAAAGCATGCGGTGCCAATGACCAGACATGGAATAAGGAGAAGAGTCTGGGCAGGATCGGAGGGCTTGAATGACTCAAGGATAGTGAGAGATTCTTCCACAGCAAGAGTTATGCGGCGGTCGTGGTACGCGGGTCGTCGGCTCGGAGGTGGCGAAGATGCTCTATCATGAGATGAGGATGAGTCCTGCTCGTGCATCGAGCTGGTTCTTGATGGGTTGCGTGATGTCGGGCAGCTGCTCGCCATATGGACATCCGAGGTCCCACCAACGCCCTTGCCTATCGATACAGTTGCCATCATCGAAGCCCGCCGAGGTGGTGGAGGTGGCACCGTCGCCGCAGGTGCTGTTACTGGCAATGTGCTAAAGGTGGAGCGGCGCATCGACGACACTGAAGGCGGATAAATGGTTCTAAAGAGATACACCCACATCATCTGCTTGTACAGTAGTCCAACACTATCACGGCTATCTCCTGGCGGCCAGTGAGGTGTCCATTCCCGAATGGCAGCGTCAATTTCAGCAGCCCGGTACAAGCTGGTGTAATCAACGACAGGGTCAACGGACGCGGCCATATTAGCCCGGATGGTGTTTCGGATCGTGGTAATCTGAGATAGATACTGAAAGAGGCCGTCGGCAACACCTAAAAGTCGAGGTGGGTGGATCGGCTCTACAGGTTCCCAGTCCTCGCTTGACAAGCGCGCTGTCATAGTCTCGGGATGCCAGAAGAGATCATCGGCGAAGATATGATACTGAAAGAACTCGGTGATGAAGGTGTAGAAAGCCGGGTCCTCGGGTGGTGAGTTGTGGATCAGAGTCTGATACGCTTGAAGGTGCACTCGGTGTTCGCCCCTTGGGTTCCCGTCGGCGCGAGTCTGAAGCAGCAAGCACAGCATCTGCCCATATCTTGCTGACAGAATCGTCTTGTACTCGGGATCGTCCTTATCGATAGACCGAGCCATGTCCTCGTATAGTCGTTTCATCGATTCATCGTGATGATAGTCCGCTCGCTGTTGCAATGCCTCGCGGCTCGACTGAGGGTTTTCACCCAAGAGTTTGGCGCCGTAAGGGGTATCCCAGTCAATGTGCTTGCTGCTGACGGCAAGAATAGAATGCATGAGACCCTGATGCTTGTTGGCCAAGTGAAGGATAATATCCTTAAAAGCGTTCTTGGCCTCGCCTTCCACCGTCAAGACGTTGCTCAGGTGCGTAATGTAGTGCTTCCAGAATACCTTATCCTCAGCTGTCTCGACGCCATGAAAGATTGGTTGCATAGTGATGACCGGGAGGCTTTCCCGCCGCAAGCGTTCTGTCCCATGGTCAGGAAGGCATTACATGGTTGTCACGTTCAACGTACCCTCTTCGGCCTTTTCTTTGCCGCTCTTCCAGATCTGCTTCTCATGGTAGCCCTCGCACACCACGGCATTCTTTTCACAATTCATGCCTGACAGCCATTAGAAACAGTCAATGACATGTGGGACATGGGCTCGGGCCGTATTCGCGCCTATCGAGCCCAGCAAAGGAAGTGAGTGAACAAAGCTGTTGATACACCTCCTTTGCCTCTTGCGGCACGTACATCTAGGTTTTGCTTCGTCGCATTTCTTCTTTCGCTTTCGGCAAGTAATGCATCCAGTCTTTGACCGGCCTTTGGTCACTTTGCTCGCTCCCACTGTCGGTGTCAGGGGGTGCTTTCGTGGTCTTCCTCGGGGTCGTTTCGGTTTCGGGTCGGCGCCTGAGGGTTCACTGGAGGGAGCGGGTGCCAATGGGGCGGCTTTCAAATCATCCATGTTCAAATCATCCTCGACTGGCTCCAGCTTAGGGATGGTGAGGATGTCGTCAGATCCTTGCTCCCAGTTATTATCCATCTCGACATCATCACGCTCGGCATAACCAGTGCTCCAGGAATCGGTGCAAGATGAAGATGCGGAGTGGATCATCGTCGGCGCAGACGACATATCCAAACCCGCACTCATAGGTGAGATCTGGCCAGGTTGCAACTGTGTCGTCGTAGAGGAGGCCAACCACAAGGGCTCCATCGGTGAAGGTGATTGCGGCATCATGGCGTCTTGGTCCTCGGAAGACATGCTATGGGTATCACGCCAAGCTAGGTCTCTCTCACTTGAAGCAAAGACAAGTGGGCGTTCCAGGGCCATCTGGCAGTTTACATGCCCCTCTGGAAAAGCGAGCAGGACTCGAAGATTGAATAGATGGCGTCGGGTGATTCGAAACCGGGCAGCAACGGCCTCGATGAGATAGCTCGTTGATCAAATACGGTCCCTGGAGGTTCGAGGGTGACGACCCGGCAGGAAGCTGTGGGGACTGGACTGTGGTGGCGGTGGGCGTTAGGCTGGACTAGCCGTCAACACCAGCACACCAGCGGCTGATCGAAGCTCCTTTAGTCGCCTAGAACGGGCGACGGTTTAAAGGTCGCAAAGATGAAAGGGAGGAAAGATGAGAGGGATGGAGGGGCCATGTGGGTGGAGAGGTCTTATTTGGGATTCAGGCTAGAGGGTGACAGGGCATGGAGGATTCTCAGATCCAGCACTGGAGCCCTCTGATGTCCGTCGACGCCATCTCCCCACAGCTATCATAGTCCAACGATGAGGTTGGCCTCATGGGCAAGGTGAGGAGTGCTACCCTCCCGATGACCCAGCAAGCTTCAACCGCCATGTGCCGTCGGTCCCGTCCAGGATCGTCCAGGCCCCCAAACGATGGCATCGATGGCCTCCTCCAAACCCTGCCTGGACCACCAATGGGCCAGGCCCCTTAGCAGTCGACAATGGTGGATGGGACGTGGAGGGTATCCAACCTTGGCGCAGGTCCCCACTGAGTGTGATGGGGGGACCATGGCCTCTCCACCCTCCAAATACTTAGCGTCTCCAGGGCCCTGTGAGAGACGGTGAGATACCTCAGGGTACGCACACCAGACCAAGTACCCTGTGGGACGCGCCTTGTCTCGACTGCTGGGCTGGACGGTGAGCGGTAGCGCTACTAACGCTGGTGACCGAGATATGAGAAAAGAGGCTATGATCTTAGCAGCAATAGGTCGGGAGGTATGCCTCCGATGAGAGAGGTCTTGGGCATCAAGGTATCTTTCGGGGGCTCAAGAGCCAGCGGCTTTCCCAAGAAGTTTAGGTGCAAATTGGTTGTGCTCGAGTGTGAGGCATGTGGAGTACATTGCCCAGCCGTGGTTCGACAATGTGTTGATCCCCTTCTCAGAGTCGCACGACAACATTGTCCACTAACTCATTGCAAGACTCGAGTCTGCAGCGGCCGATGTTGTAGCATTTATGTACCATGATATCATCTGCAGTGCTATGTGATATTGGAATGGTGATGGTGCCGCCGGTGGCATGGTATTGCGCTGGTTTCAGTTGTAGTACCAGTAGTAGTGACAGTGGCAGAGACACACATGTGGGATACATGCATCCGTACGATTCTGACGTGCGGAAGAAGACGGTTGTTGGAAGCTGTTAGACCGTCGAGTTTCTGCAGCGGTTTTCTGCTTAGTGGCCGCTCCTGCTCTGTTTGGGTCAATGTCAGAGACAGAATACGCCATCGTGAAATACATATTGTTGTATGCGGATGTTTTGCACTGGTGGATGTTGCCGAGACCCTGGCTGCTATTGCAGATATTGCATCTGGCCTCAGAACCCGGCTTGGGCGTCACTGTGAAGGGTGGATTCTGTGGACATGCTTGCTTTGCTTCTCTGCAACGGAAAGCCGTGTTTCGTCAGCGAGCACAACGCCGATTGGGCGCGCTTATGTGGCGTTTCTCGACAGCGCGGGTACTGTAGATTGAGATGATATTTGCGTACGGAGTATCGCTGGTATGTTTGGATGAAGCTGAGGTCAGCCAAACCTCGTTTCACAGTGCACATCTTGAACGCGCCTGCCTTCGGTGCGATGAAACCCACAGTGCATGTACCATATCGCTACAGTACACACCTTCTCTTTCTCTTGAAGTTGCCTACCACTCAAGCTTAAGTTGACCTTTTTTACAACACGTCTCTTTTCCATTTGAGCAATCGACACGACTGACCGGCATGATGCCTGTCAAACCTGCGGGCTTACCTCTACAGCTCTAGGGCTCCAACGATTTGCCAGCGGAGGCCCCGACTTGGCTAGATCTAGACCACCAGCCTGCCGCATCGCCCTCTATCCTGCAGGACAGCCAACAGCATGAATCGTGATCTTGACCGCGGAGGGGCTCTCTGAAAGGCATGTCCGCCCCAAAGAATTCTACACCAGATGTACCATGCGGCAGCAGCCCAATCTCTTCTCCCCCTTTTCTGCCCCAGAGACTTGCTTGTAGGGTCGGTCGACAACTTGCTTTAGAACTTTGGAAGATCGGACCAGTCACTTCTCGAGGCTACGTACTCTCTTAACCTTGAGCAGTCATGTTCTCGTGCGTACAGTACCACGGCTGGCGATTGTTCTTGTAAAATTATACAACCACTAACTAAAAGCCAGACAGAAGCTGCAGATCTCGTATACCGACCCAACCCAGAGACTTCCGCCATATTCAGCCTTGCTTTTTATTCTCTCGAGATCCTGACTCCTGTATGGTACGTGCCCTGTAGCCGAACGGGTATGTGGGAAGCACCAGGTTGCATCCTCCGCAGTCAACCGCCAGCCGCCTACTCATGGGCCCCTCAGTGGTCAAGGCATGCGGCCTCTTGTGAGACAAGGCTTATCCCAGGTCGGTCGATCATCACGACCACATTTGTCAATTCGCTAGGCATGGCGATTTACAATGGCAAGCTGTTGGATGGCGGCTGTACGTTACATACAATCCTGGCAATGCGCCCTAAACAACGCCATCACATACTACTGAGAGCTACTCCGTATACGAATTCACATTGCACCAACATTTCAAAACTATCACCAAAACCCCCACGCGAAACGCAAGGCTCGGCCTGGGCTAACCGCTGAGCAATATAGACTTTCGTAATAGCAGCCCGTTACATGGAGTAACATCGTGCAAGCATCGGCCTGCGCGCCTTTCAAGAGGCGCACGTACTCGAGGACGAACTGCGACGCTCGAACCCTTCGAGTTTTGCTTTTTCTTGCAACGGCGGGGGACAGTAGTCCTGGCTAAAGATGCAGTCCCCTGGCTTTGGCTGGGAACCCAAGGCTTACGTACCTCGTCGACCAGCATGCTGGTCCTGGCCTTGGAACGCCTCGAACGTGGTGTCGTCTGCCAGGAACCTCGCATGCATGGTTTGCTAAATTACAGTGACAGTGTTGTGTCGGGTCTTCTAGGGCGTGTTCCTTAGGATTCAATTCTTCGATCTTGGGAGCCAATACCACGGATCAAAAAGACGAAAAAAGGAGGCCAGCAACAGGAAAGCCCGACTACAGAACAACTTTTGGCATTGACACCCTTTGCCAATTCGGCGCCTCTTCTTTGTTGAGCCGATACGACCCAGACCACGCGTACTGTTCGAAGAGTACAAGCTCTCAAGTTTGAGAAGCGAAAGACATGCATCGCAGCATAGTTAACACATATTTCGGAGGTAGGATGTAGACATTTGTCCTTATTAACCCGGCTTCCCCAAACGAGTATCCCTCACTCAGCACATCTTCCACTAACACCTGGTAGGCTGCGGCTGAATCCCTGTCCGCCCTCTATCTTGAAGCCACAACGGTTTCAAGGGCCCGTGTTGGCCCTCGCTCTCGCAAGCTAGCTGCCGAAGTAGAAGTTATTTGCCACGCGGCATTGACCAACCAAACAGATTAGAAACAACCATCCATCGCGCAAGAGCTTTCAGCGTCCTATTGATCCTGTCTCGCTCTAGCTGACCAAATACTTTTTTTCACTGACCACATATACCTTGGGAAATGTGGCACGTTGCCCGTTGCAAAATTAAGATACCGCTGAGAACTGAGTTTTCTCCACCACAAGGCCCAACGTCCGCACAAGCCCGCATGTGCTCCCAAACACTCCGAAAGGGCTAACACTACGGCATCGACAATTGGATGCGTGCAACGACCTGGAAGTGACCTTGATCTTGAGGTCTTTGGGCCTACCAGAATGCAAATAGCGCAGTGTCCTCGTTGTCCCTCTCTGGGCTTAGCTGGCCTGCGGCTAAAGACACAGCAGCATTCTGGTGGATTGCTGACACGCAGTGGTACCTCGGGGTACTTGAATAGTAGTACCCCTCAAGCACCCGTGCCGATTGATCGAGCTTCATCAGCCAGCCTCATCTCAAGACTTACGCACTTCTGCGCTCTGGGCATTCGGAGGGTGGGAATGCGGTCTTGGCCACCACAAGTCGCACAACAGGCGTCATGGCCTCGAGTTTTACGAATGTTCCAAGCCGCAACATGCAACTGGAAGCCGATGAGATGTCCCAAGTGCAGGACATCTCAACAGCATGGTCTAAAGCTTTACAGTACTAAGAATTAGTCCCCAGCCGCTGCGGTGGTTTCAAGGGTCCTGGCATTAGCGCTCTACCTAGCCGAGTGCTCAGCTGGCCTGCAAAGAACACCACCCAAAGTTGCTGTCTTGTTCAGGCGCAAGATATTAACCATCGATCATCTCTCCTCTATTATCACTGATCATCTCAAGTTATCATCAACCTCTTACATCGCTGGAAGGTGTGGTCTGAGAGGTCTGGCGTTCAATAAAGCCCGATCCGATGATTGAGTTCGACGGCGCGCCGGTCAAGGTGCGGTCCGCCGACTGACCCTCCCGTCTTTTCCCTAGTCTGGAGACTGGGCGGGTGAATGGATCCAACCAAATCGCGGGCGTACAGACCCTCTCAAGGAAACGTGCGCATTTGGCAGATAATCGACGTCATAACCAGCATGACGGTCCAGCTGTTGGCTCTAAAAGAACTCCGCCAGCCAACGGATACCACACTGGACGATGGCTTCCCGCAAGTTGCAGAACGCCGCCATGCCTATTCGCCAGTATGACGCCTTTTAGGCTCTGTTATGAACCTCATTGATGGGTTAAAGAGCTCACGGGAACAGTTTTCGGGAATGAATGCGCGATACTTAGCCAGTCTTACTTAGTAGAAGGCAGAGGGACCTGCAGCAATGACAAGCATCAGGCTGTTTATGGTCCCTGTGCCAGCTTGCCACCGGAGGACCCTGGCGATCTCTCACCAGTGCTCTTAATTGCCTACGCTACCACTCTGCCTGTCTCGATCCTGGTGCAGAAGGATCTGTCCGCCAGGCGGCGAGTCGCAGTCCAGCTCGTACCAAGCGCACTACCTGAACTGGGCGCTTCATAGATAGAGACAAGGAGCTCAGCTCGCCAGCAAGCGCGCGGTCCGAGTCCATAGGAGGATGGAGTGTCATTTCTAAGTGCAAATTATGCCCTTTCCTCCAGCTCCAGCTCCACCACCATCACAACAGCCTTCGTCAACTGACACCTTTTATTAGGCGCTTCTTACCACAGACCGCACCCACCGTCCCACCAGCTAGTGCCACACCTTAGCACGCTTTTTGTCACGTTGTTGGGTGCCAATACGGGGCCCTCTAGTTTGAGACGATCGACGAGGATGAAGCTGGCAGAACAGCAGGAAGAAGAGTTGGCTACATATCTGATAACTAGCCTCGATGCCAATTTTCCGCTCACGCGCACACAGAGTCCCCTAGAAGGATGCTCAAGTCATAGCAGATCTCCCGTCACCGGCCCGGGAACGATCGTCCCAAAATAAACCGGGCCGGAAACCTATCTACAGTACGCAGTACGTACATAGGAAGTGCGGTGGACCACAGCTTGGCACAGCCAAGGATCGAAGATGTTAAAATCCCACATGTCATGACTCTGAGCAGTTGCAACGTCTTGGCTGGCCTGTGAGCAAGAGACACCCATCTCTGGGCTCGTCTCGGGTGGAACGATAAAGAGACCCCCACCGAATGACGAAGGAGGACGCATGTGATGCAGATGGTGATGAGCTCGGCGAGTTGTCACCGAGCAATGATGGTGTCTCACCATTGCCCTGGGAATTTGGGTATGGTTGGCCATGCTTCACAGAGCGCAAGCCTCCGACACTCCTAGGATCGTCGACTCCGCCGACCGAAAAACGGGCCACGCCGATTTCTCCAGACCAGCGCTGTTCGGGACTAACCAACCGTCGCGGCAGGGACTGCACGGCCTTGTGTTTTTAATGCGTCAGCCACAGGTCGCCGCTATTCTCGGAAGGCGTGGACAACTATGTACGGAGTGTGATACGAAGCTTTTGCTGTGGAGAGTCTCCATCATTCTTCTATCCATCCAGTTACAGATTCAAGGTCTAGCAAGTTAAGAGTGTGCTCACGGAGCTGCACTAAGTCAAAGCTCCCTAGACTGATGATGCACAGAGAGCTGAGCTAACCGACCATGCTCGGGGCGAATTGCCGCATTTAGTTATCGGGATTGGGTTCAGAGTGTACCGACTGTATGAACCGTTAACCACAAGCGTCATCCTAGAAGTTTAGTAACGCAGAGCCGTCAGTTGTCAACAACCCAAAACGTGCGGTCTTTCTATGCCGCAATAAACATTTCCATCAATGGCGTCCTCGAAATGTTATCTAGGTGCTGATACGCAGGCGACACTCCACCAAACTCGCCCAGATTCTGAAGTGAGTATCATCAGCCTCAATGACCATCACAGGCCATTATGTCTTTCTAGCGACCGATGACCCGAAGAGGCAAATCATGATTGGTGCGGTTTCGCCCTATGAGTAGAATTGCCTTCTGTATTCAAGACGTGCGGGTGGAAGTACTGGAGGACACTACATACATCTCGGGCGTTGGCCGAAGGCCGAGACCCAAATATTACTCGCCGCTGATACCCCAGACTCCCATCCTAGATACCAGACTGGGGATGATCGACGCGTGCCCATCGGAGGCGGGGCCGATTATTCACTCAATACATGGTGGTGTTGAAGAAGGAGGCCAGCCAGGAGTGGGGGGCCGTGGGGAGCGGTGTGCTGCCCTCTGATATGTGTGGATGGCTTCATGCCTCAAGAGAAGCCAACAAGACCGAAAACGACGTGGACCGAGAACGAGGGATAGGAATTGCAGCCAGACGAAGCACCAAATAACAGCGTCATCCCGCTCTTTACATCATAGTTTATCCAAAGGTTTACGTTTTGCGCAACAATGCCCAACGCAGACCCCAAGCTCAACCTAAGTCTGCCCCAAGATCTACTTGGTGGCTTTCATCTAGATGTTTTCGTCTATCCGGACAACGGAGTACGGCCTCGTCATTTGCTCGGCACTTGTCACCGGGCGCGGGAGATCCAATGGCAAAAGAAACGTCCCACACCCCCGACCAGCAACCCAGCGCGTCTCTGAGGGCGGGCCTCCCCGTGGCATCTTCACGATGCGCGGTGGCTGCAGGTGATTCGACATCCAGTGGAGCAGGGCATTGGGTCTCGTGCATCGTCACGGGGAGATGGAGGGGTTCCACGGGACGAGCGATCCGAAGCCATGCTCCCTCGGGGTGTTTCTATGTTTATTCCCAGGCCGTGTTTTGTTGTGCTCTGTGCCGTGGTGAAGCGAGCCTCAACCTTGCCTTTGTTCGCTTGCCACAGTTTTGCTGCAGTCTGCCCTTGGGTCGATCCCAGGGGCCTGGTGGACTGTGCGATGCAGCCCAGCCATTGCCGTGATGTGATTCATGCAGGGCACGAGTCAGAAGCCGACAGGCTTCCGAGGATACAGAGCATGTTCGCTAGGGTAGTCGTTCAATTGTAGGAGCGACCTCACAACTTGCAAGATGAACAGATGTCATGGCGAGCCAAGGTGAGCGATTCATCTGGTCGATGCTCACCGATCGACATCTTGACGAGGCAAAAGGTCCTTCTTCTAGGCGCGGCTCAGCGTCGCATCATGCCATCTCGAGTCACGCAGAAGGGGCATCCGGGTCTGAGATAGAGCACACAACAAGAAGGGTCGATGTAAAAGGCAGGTCAAACAATCGTGTAACTTGCACGGCGGCAAGCCCCTGAGCACTTACGTACATTGGAAAGCTCTTGTCTTGTTTATAGCTACATGTCGTTGACTATTGAGTAACAACAATCCCGCAATCCTCTCTGAACCATTTGCTCAAATACGAGATAGCTAGCAATCAATGAAAGGTGTAGACATTTGAGACCCCGCCAACATCAATCCAAAACCTCACCTGCGTCTCGATACAACCTCATCGTCCCGTCCCTCCAACTGCCGCTCCCCTGCATCCTTCGCTGTTCGTCCAGAGCTGCCCCAGCCCCCATCAAGACGGAACGCTGCCCTGAGACCGCCGCCACTGGCTCTGCTGGCCAGCGTTGCCGTCTTTGGGGTGCTACTCGGTGTCCGTTGTGCATCCCGGCTGGCCTTGCGGAGCTTTCGTGTCTCCACCTGGAGCCCCTGCGGCTTCTTGGTCCGGTACCCAGCAACGGGACCGGCGTCGACCGCGGAGTCGGCCCGGAGCGATGCAGGTGCTTGGGGCAAGCGGTCGAGCGTGAGGTTTAGCTCAGACTCCGATGGGAGAGGTGGCACCGGGGGGCGAGGGGACGAGAAGAGTGGTTCGGGGGCAACATCGATGAAGCTTTTCCAGGCAACAAGGCTCTCCATGCTCTGGCGATGGTCTAGGCCTGAGTGCTTTTGTTTCGTGTCCTCCTTGCTCTTTGTAGAACTGCCCAAAGAGCTCTTACGGCTCGATTTCTTGGGCGACTCTTTGCCTTCGAACTCAAGCTCTGCCTTTGCTCGGAAGTATGCTAAGCGTGCTGCCTTCTCCTGCTTGTCTTCGACTTGTCCTGACATCCATGGTGACGAACAAGGGGGCTCGGGCTCCGGTTCATCGAACGGACGCCAGTGCATTCGTGGAGAAGCCGGTGTTCTGGGAGTTGTAGGGCCATTGTGCTCGGAACGCACGCGCATACGGAACAGGCTGCCGATAGTGGAGGAAGGCGTCGGTGGGACGCTGGTCCTCTGCGATGCAGACGGGGACGGCGTGTTACGCCCCTTAGAGACTGAGGCTTGATCAAGTGGCATTGGTGATGAGATATTGGTCGAGGCATCAAACCGCCGCGCTGAAAGCTTGTGCCTCAGTTTCTTCTGGAGCTTTGAAGGTTGAGAAAAGTCTCGTGTTGCGCTCGACCGATGAGTCTGCATGCTGTCGTCCCTCAAAGTGCTCTGTGTCTGACTTGAGAGTCTACTTGAATCTGCAACAGTTGTAGAATCTTCGTGGTCTTTTACACGACTGTTGCCCCAGAGAGACAAGCTCCTGGGCTTAAGCGGTGCCGCCGCAACAGCCTTCTCAAGGTCTCTGAGGGCAGCCCTTTGCTGATGACGGTCGGGCACGTCGGTAAGGCTTCGCATCGTGTGAGATGTGACATCTTCTCTCTTGCTGAGCCGGGCTTCTTCTGCTTCTTTTAGGGGGTGTCTCAGGCGCGACTTGGTATCTCGGAGGCTGAGCATCAGGCCTGACCGAGGAACCGTGCCCCCTTCAACGACCTCTCTGTGATGTTCCGGAGTAAATTCTGAGGGTGCCCCTTTTTCTGGATTAAAGGATGCCTTACGCGCAATGCTCTTCAGAGGCTGTGTCGGGGTTATGGCGGTAGACGCGGAACCACGAGGGCCTCTGGATGCCAGCAACACGTCTGAGTCTGTGAAGTTACGTGTCTGTGGTTTCAACCCTCGAACCATCTGATCTCTGTCTGGAGGGGAACCATCTCGCTCTTCCATAGTGTCAGGCCCAGATTCGAGAGGAGTGGCTGTTCCAAAATCTTCAAGAGCCACTGGCACGTCCGTACCCAAGCCGTCAAATAGTCTTGACCATCTATACCCCTCTTCCAAGTTGGGCAATGGCTCCCGTTGCTTGATCTTGAGTGGTTTAGGTTGAAGCTCCGGTATCATAGGATCCGCCTCGGCATCATCCCAGAAATCTGCCGCAGACTCTTGGGGTAGTTCAGTACCAAGACTGTGAATCAAATGGGCGTGGCGGGAATCCTCTACATGGAGTTGCCCACCGGCGTCTCCAACCACTCGCCGCGTGAGAGTGTCGGGCGTCAAGCGATGAGTTGGTTGAGCCGATATAGAGAAACGTGCCAGGGGACTGTCTGAAGTTGCACATGAAAGAGGGCTATACTCAATCACCTTGGTTTTGGCTCGTGGTGTGCTATAGTCGAGATGAGACACGCTTCGACTGTGCGGATGCGACTCTCCTGGCAAGAGCATGCGGCCCTCAGAGTCGTCTGTGTCTCGAATCGTTGTAATAGACCCATCAATGCTATCACTAGCCTTGAGATTTCGACCCCTCTGTGTCAAGTCATCACTGTGGTTTCTTTCTTCGATAGTATTTGTTGACCCCGAGGGCTCCTCATCGTCCTCGCCAGAAGATGAAATATCCATGAAAGTGGCAAAGACTGGCTCATCATCAAGATGAAGCGACAAACGAGGATGATGACTCCTTTGGGGCTCTGGTTTGACGGTTTCCACTGACTCCGCATCAGACTCAGCTTCATCTAGCTCACTGTCAACTTCAACACGCGTAGCGTCTGTGATGTTCTTAGATGCCAAGCCGCGTTGAACACAAATGGGGAGACGGGAAGTTATGACGACGTTTTTGCGATGTGCCGCCCAGGATATTTGGCTGATTGGTGTGGGAAGCTCACATGGACGGCCATCTTTTGCAGACTTGGCCTTTTCCAACAAGGCAAGTCGGGCATATTCCATCTTCATGTTCGAAGGACGTGGGCTGCCAAGTAGATGTCTCCATTCGGGACCCCCTTTTCTCTGCATGGGGACGTTGTGTTTTGGAATAGCTGGTATAATGAGGGGGCTTCTGGGTTGTGCTGCGCCGTTGGAGAGGCCATGAGATGGGGGATCATGTAACGTATCTGAACCCCCAGGGCCAACGTCTAACTCAGTATCCTCCTCTGGGTGTGGTACATGAGCATCGCCTGACGTTTGATGCTCCCCATTAATCTCAACCAATTCAGGCGGATTGTGAGTCCCCAGGTGTCGTTTAAATGACCGAAGAGTGGCATACAAAGCCCAGTTTCCTGGTAAGGGAGGCATTCCCTCAATGAACCTGAACACAGGCTTAGGTGTGAGGTTGGCTACAAGGTATTTCGGAGGAAATGAAAGAGGGGGTATTTTAGGAATCATTTCCTGTCCCACTTGGTGCGTGGCATCAGCCCCGTCATTGAGATATTCCTAAAGATCTCCGATGCTAGGGCCTTCGGGTCTGAGGGAGTCAAACGTTCCACTCCGCAGCCATCTATCAGAATCTCGCATCAAAGGGTGCAGGAAGTACTCTGGTCTCGATAAATCATAGGGATAAGAGATATCCTCGTCCGTTTCATTAGGAGTCGCACTTGTTAATAATAATCGCGGGATAGACGCGTCATTGAGCGTAGGATTCGGAACTTCAGGCAATCCCAGTGGTGAATTTATGGTAAGCGAAGTATCGGCACAAGAAGAGTTGACAGGAAATCCGTTCTCCAAGATGTTGTTGGCTGATTTAAGTTGCCGAGCACTCAAGATCGTTGAACAAATGTCGCCCAACTTCTTGCACTCTTCAGAGTATCGAACCAATGCCTCCCTAACTTTAGGGTACTCCGGAATGCCGCACCAACCAAGAAGTTTCATCTTGATGACCTGCTGTTGCTGTGGGGAGAAAGGGTTCTCTGACATCAAATGCTCAAAGATAGAGAAGCGAATGCTATCGCGAAGACCAGGTGAATGAGGAGTCGGGTCGACATCGTCTATATCCTCAAGCAATACCACAGGAGGGAAGAGGGCATTGACTCGGGCCATGATGTGGAGCCTCTCCTTTCTTTGGCCGACATCTCTAGTGAATTCTTCAATGAGAACCTACAGAGATAGTTAGAGGAGGCACATGACCAAAGTTTGACACGATGCCTTACGTAGGTCCTGAAACTGGCGTGCATAGGCCGATAGTGGGCAGAGGCAGCCCGGTGGAGCTCTTCGAGAAGTTGGTGTCTGTGGTCTTCCTGGGGCTCGTTCTGATTCGCCTCTTGGGCAGCTTCAACAAGACGTAGACGATGGACTTCCATTGCATCCAAGTACCCAAGCCCGTCCATGACACGATCATGGTTGATGCCTCCATCCTCAGGCCGTCGAAAAATATCGCGGCACAAATCTGCCAGGCACTTGCTAGGGAGCGTTTCGGAGCTGGTAGTTTTGGTAGCGCGGATTCTACTCAATCCTTCGCGTATTTTGGCTTCAAGAGCGTGGTCATTGTCGAATGCCAAGAGCTTGCGTCGGATATCCTGAGCAAAACCGCATTGCCGAGGGTCGATTTCGCCACCATTATCATCAACCAGACGGACAAGAACTTCGTAGCCATCGATTAACCACCATTCCTCGAGTTCGGCGGGAGCAGGAGGCATCGCGTCTTGCGGGCATGCCCGAGGCGCCAAGTGTGAAGATCCACAAAGATAGTGCGAAGGAAGTAACAAGAGGGATCAGTAATAGGGACACGCAAGACTGTTTGCGAGATGGACCAAGAGGGTGAAGAAAAGAAAACAGAACCGCGTCGCTGATTGAGTGAGAGGTAGAAGCGCACTTGCTGCATCCTTCTCGCCTTCGGTGCAGAAACAGAGAAATTCACCGGAGGGGGGGAATAGGCAGCATTTTCGTTTGCAGACAAACGGAGGCGAGGCGCCTGAATGCACTGGCACTGGCACTGGCAGAATTAGCTTGATTGTTTGCAGTGTTTGAAGGCAGAGGATTGGCCCTCTTGGGGTTGAAGCTCACCATCGCGTATCGCGAGGTCACGTGGTCGACGCGCCGCCTTCCGGGCACCTCAGATGCGACCAGCTACGGAGTTTAAGGACGCCAAAGTCCCATTCACTACGTACACTTCACCAAAGCTCAAGCGTTACATATTGTTGCCCGAGGTCGACTAGTGTAGACATCCAGCTTGCTCTCAGCTGAGGTCATCTCGGCATTGTCGGGCTGCCATCTCATAAACCCCCCCTGTCCTGCTGAAGTGCAACGAGGCCTCCGGTCGAACTGCGAATTAAGGTGTGCTCCCCCGCTGAACGGGGCCATTAGGGCAGGTTCTACAGCGCGTCTGCTTCCCTAGCGCGCTATAGCGGGCACTTTAAGGGACTACAGTGGGGACCCTTGCAGAAGCTGTTGCCGAGGGCCTGGGACATGGCGTGCGCCAAGGCCAGTCTCGCCCAGTTTGAGCACGGCTGTCTGTCACCGGTACGTACCTTTCCTGCTGCTTTCCCCCTAGTACAATTAGTCGGCCCCAGCTGTTTTGTGCCACGAAGCCGTCGGTCTTGCTCCCTCTCTCCCTTCTTTGTCTGGCATCATCACAGACTCTTGATGGCCTCATCTAGACCGTCAATTGACTCCAGGGCCCCTCGCAGATGCTCCCAGTGAGCTCGGACAGCTAGCAGCCATGATTTTGCGGTACACAGGGCGCCTGGGGCGTCGCCTTAACCAGTTCAGCTCCCGGAATTTGGCACCTCTGAGCGGCCCGCAGATTGGGCTTTGGGGGCCAAGAAGTTGTACCACCACCAACAGCTTTGCCAGCAGGCTCCGGTTTTCAAGTCAGAGCGGCAGAAGGAAAGGTGCGTAAGCCTGATTTGCATGTTTCTGTTGCGTTTGTCATTGCTTTTTCCGGAGCCCGTGAACTGCACATTCTTTCTGCATTCGGACACCCTCGATCAGGGGTTCAGCCTCCACATCAACATTCGCGTTGATAGTTGATATGGCACCTTAGGCCAGGTCACTGTGCGGCGCGGTACGCAACTATCACTTGGCTCTTATCTCTAGTTGTCAACGGCCCGTGTTACTGAGCTATGCCATCAGAGCTTGGTCCAGTCATTCACCGCGAGAGTCAACCATGGCTTGGTGCCAACGTATGAATGAGACTACAAAAGGGGCACGACTTCCATGATGGCTCCCACACATCTTTTGCCACGCCGGCCCCTCAGATCTACTTGCAAAATTCTAGGGGATATGTAACTAACTTAAGAGAATAGAAGATGGCAATGCCGAAGCCCAGCAAGAGCCTAACTTCTCTTCGGAGCCTTCACTTCTAGTCAAGATGGGAGAGTCGGCCGCTACAACATTTGCCTCTATCTTGGTTCTAGGTCTTGGCTTTGCTGCTGCCGGCTACATTTATCACAAGTTCTACAAAATGATTGTCCTCAAGAAGATGACTCGTGCTTTTGAGCCTGGCGACCCCGTCCTCGAGCTGGCTGCCATTGGCAAAGATGTTCCCCATCAGCCTGGTGGCTCCAATGAGCACTGGATCTTCCGCCCAGAACAAGAGCGTGTCGATGATATTGTAATGGGGCGAAATGTTGGACACTATCACCTTTTGATCGGCGACAAGGGATCCGGAAAGAGCAGCATGCTAATTGACGCAATGCGCAAGAATAATGGTGACGGCGTGGCCATGTTTGAAGCCCACGCAGACCCGGAGATCTTCAGAATCCGTCTTGGCAAAGCTCTGGACTACGAGTTCCATGAGGATTATATTGGAGGCTACTTCAGCGAGCGGGGTCCGCGTGAATCTACAGCCCTGCTGGATATTGAGCGCGCTCTCAACAAACTAGAAAAAGTGGCCATGCAGAAACGACGAGAAAGGGGCAAGCCCCTGGTCGTCATTGTCAACCAGATGCATCTGCTTCGCAACGATGAAGATGGGCGGGACCTAATTGAACTCCTCCAGCAGCGGGCTGAGCAGTGGGCTGCCGCAAGCCTGGTAACCATGGTCTTCAACTCTGATGATTACTGGGTGTATGAGCGCTTGAAGCAACTAGCCACCAGGATGGAAGTTCTTGCCGTTACTGATTTGCCCAAGCAGCAAGCTATCTCAGCCCTCCAGAGGTACCGTCAAAGATATTGGAAGGAGAACCTCGAAAATAGCATGCTTGAGGAAATCTACGAAAGGGTTGGGGGTCGCTTGAGTTTCTTGAACCGGGTAGCCAAGAGCAGAGATATGCTAGGGACATGCGAACGGATCAAGGAAATCGAGAAGAAGTGGTTCCTCAATCAATGTTGGATCCTAGGTCCCGAGATGGATGACGACGTCATGGACCAGCAGAAGTGGGCGGTAAGTTTCGACTGCATCCGGTTGACTTGATATCTGATACTGATTGATGGTTGTGTAGGCTGCTGCTATGTGCCTGGCTAAGGCGTTGGTCGACAAGGACAGTGAGGAGGAGACATACGACCCAGTTACCGGTCACGCTCTTCCAACTTATCCCTTCCATGAAGCCCAGCAGATCATGACGCGATGCGACTTTATCCGAGATCTGGACAGCCTCAACCTCTTCAGCATTACCAGCCAGGCGGATGTACGCGCAAGTAGCGTGCCTATGCAACGTGCCTTCAAGGAGATCTGCGATGATCCCGACTTTGAGAAGCACCTGGAGGGTACGATTCAAAGAATTGCCGATATCGAGAGTTTGGGCCGAACTCGCGAGCTGGTGGCCAAGGATTTGGTGCTGGGTGGTCAATACGAGATCGAGCAGAACCGAAGAGGCATCACGGTGAAGCTGAAGGAGGCCGAGAAGGACGATTGAAGGCTTCCACGTTTACCTTGACCATACTGATTTCGAAAGATTACAAGACTAATGACGTTGTCCCTTGTATGGGAATGATTGGGAGTCCAAGGTCAGGTATACTTGGACATATGAGGACGATAGGCGGATGGGAAAGGCGCTGGTGGATGAGTTTGGTCCCTTATGAGGCGACCTGTACAACAGCTGGCTGCATAGATTTTCTTGGCACGTGTCGACACAATCCTGTACAATTTCCTAGAATAATTGTTTTTTCTACAAGAGTTATGATGCGTGTAGTTTCGATGTGAAGTGATGCGTTCCTCCCTTGCGTTCACCTCCGCTTACAGGAGGCGGGCTGCATGCCTCGGAAATCAGGCAGTAACCCCTGGCAGTCACGAAAACGCCAACTCCTGCCTGTGCTGCTTGGCCTCAACAGTGACGCGCCGCCAGTTTTTTCTTGCCGCCCCACACCCTTTTCGAATTCCCCTTACCCTACACAACTCGTCCTCGTGTGCTCTGGATATTATACAAGACATCGACGCCTAGCAGCTCATCGATGTCGTCCAACGGCACTGGAAACAGCAAGTGGCCTGATTTCCGGCTTGCGTCGACCCTTTGGTCTCTCATGGGCTCGCAGTCCAACGGGCCAGATAAGCAAACAGCCACCGACCGAGTCGAGAATCACGACCACGACCGCGCCCAGCATCAAGAGAAGCATCCAGACGACGAGCGTGACGGCGAGCTACAGCAGTCACACACGGCCGACCACGCGATGATGGACCCCGAAGGGCAGCCAATTGATGGCCTGTCGGGATTCGATAACTTCGAAGAGCACACCCCAGCCGACACAGAAGATGGCGCGCAAGACCAAGATTTCGGGGCCCTCGAGATGTTCGACAGCAACGCGGCACAAGCTCCCTACTCCTCGCAATTGAACGACGCGTCTCTCGATACTAGCAGGGTGCCCGAAGCAGTCATGTCTGAAGAAGTCACGTCATCCCAGAGAAAATCCAAACGCGAGAAAAAGGACCGCAAGAAAAGCACACCAACGGACAGCGCTTCTCCCCAGCCGCCAGCTGATGTGGAGTCGTCGCGCAAGCCCAGAAAGTCCAAGAGAAAATCTGCTATGCCTGTTGAGATCCCCGACAGCTTGGCTGAAAACAATGCTGCAGAAGTCGACCAGGCTCAGCTGCCAGACATCTCGGTAGTCGACTTGAACGACGAAGCCGCGGTCCCTGCTACACAACCGAAACGCAAGCGCAAATCATCCCACTCCTCGGATGGCAAGCAGCGAAAGAAACGGAGATCTCATGACCATGAGATCGAGGCTGAATCCCAGGAGGTGGTACAAGGAACGCAAGAAGACCGAGAGCCAGCAGCCACAGGCGACGCCCAAGCGGCTTCATTTCTGCGCACTAGAAACTCGTCTCGTGCCGCTGCTATTTATGACGACATTGCAGAGGATGCCCCGAAATCCCCCAGCGATGCTCGCCTCCAATTGCGAGATGCTCGTTCAAGGGAGGGTAGTGCACCTGCTAACGATAATCATGACAAGATGGATATTGATGCTCCGGTCACGCAAGAGATTCATGGCAACGCTGCCGATAGAGAACTCGGTACCGATGCTTTTGCCGTCAATGGATCAAGCGGCTCTGTTACAGCTCACGATATTGCGCACGTGGCACGAGAAGCATGGAATGAGCATCTCAACGGACAAACGCACCCCGAAAGCCAGGAAACATTTAACCAGCCGGAGGAAATAGAAATCCCAACGTCGGCGCAACGCCCCCAGACTCACGATGTGTACGACGTTCCTGGCAGCCCCATTGAGACTCCCAACCCACCAAGCGCGAACACCAAGAGAACACGCTCGGTCAAGGCGAAAAAGGCTAAGCCTACATACTTTGAGAAGTCCCCGTCTCCGGAAGTAGATCAAGATGGGCTTGCTGCTTTGCCATCGCCTTCTGCCGCAACACCGAAGCCTCGACGTCGGGCCAAGAAAGCCTCAAGCCGTAGAAAGTCCGAGGCTAACCGTGCACTGATGGCGCAATCTACGCAAGATGGAGCCGATGATGATGAGCAGGGTGATGACCTTCAAGGACGTCGCAACCGGATGGCCGGTTATACCCAGGGTCGGTTCAGCGATGAGGAGCTCGGCCGCATCGCCCAGGCAGTCGAGGCTTACCGCGTCGAGCACGACATGCTCCAGCACCAGCTCAACGAGATGCTTCACGCCCCAGGAGGCACGACCGCTGGTGACGAGCATGCCGCCCTTTGGGCCCGAATTTTCGCAACCTGCCCTGACCGACATCGGCAGAAGATCATCAATATTACCCGAAAGAAATTCCACAACTTTGTTGCCCGCGGTACCTGGACCCAGGAGCAGGATATCGAGCTTCGCGATCTCATCGAGGTTCACGGCACAAAGTGGTCCAAGATCGCAGCCATCATCAACCGCCACCCAGAAGATCTTCGAGATCGTTACCGCAATTACATCGTCTGCGGAGATTCCCAGCGAAAAGATGCCTGGGACGAAACTGAAGAGGGCAACCTCACACAGTACGTGATGGAGGCTATGGGCGCCATTGACGAGCTGCGAGTCATCCAGCCTACCCGTGAGCTGCTTAAGAAGCCTTACGAAGAGCTCATTGATTGGCAAAACATCAGCGAGCGGATGGAAAGAACGCGAAGCCGTCTTCAGTGTATCACCAAGTGGAAGGCTATGAACATCAAGACACATGGTAGGGACAAATTGGTGTCTCATCAGCCTGACGCCCCCATCTCGTTTCGTCTGGAGAAGGCTCGCCGACAAATTGCTGCTATGCCCGACGAGGAACGCTATCGCCTTGTTCTGGCTATCCATGGCTCTTCTGCTCAGGCCGAATCAAAGATCCCCTGGCAAAAGCTTGTTGATAAGCAATTCCGTAACAGCTGGCACCGCCCAACCCAGATGCTTCTGTGGAGACGTCTTAAACACATGGTCCCTGATTGGGAGCAGAAGAGCGTTCGAGACTGTGCCCAGTATCTCGTAGATGTCTACAGCCAGGCCGGCGAGCTGCCTAATGTCGAGGATGCCCTCTTCAACGATGCTCAGGAAATGGAATTCCTGGGCACTATTCCGGCCACCCATATCCCTAATGGTAGCTCTCAGCACAACACCTACAGCAATATCAGCGCCGAGTATGTGGCCGAGTCTGATGTTGGGGGCGAGGGTCAACAACAGATGGATGTCTACGGTATTCCCGACGAAAATATTAACCCTGATCTGCCTCTCGAGCCGATGGAACACCTTGAGTCCAGTGTCCCGGTCGCATCTATGGAGCCCGATGCTCCTGTTGAGCCCGAAGCGCCCGTTGAAACCGCGGAGGTAGTTGATCCAGCCCTCGGCATGAACCTGGACGAGCCTGTTGAGCCCGGGCTTCCCCAGCCTGATTTTACCCAGCCCAGTGAGCCAGAGGCGGAACCAGAGTCTTTTGTTCGCAAACCTACCGGACAAGCTGAGTTTGTTGAGCCCGCTCCCCCCAAGGCGACTCGCACCGCGAAGAGGACAGGTATGGGCAGGGCAAAGGCTCCAAAGGCGCCTCGCAAGTCCACAGCCAGGTCCACACCCGCCAAATCAACACCCGCCAGGCGATCCTCGAGGCGTGCCGCAGCAGCCTCCCAGGACCCTATTGAAGACGACGAGGTGGCGCAACCTGTTGCCGCCCGAGAGGAAAATTCTGATATTGACGAGGCGCAGTTGCGCAGGAAGAAGACGCCGAGCAAGTTTCGCCCCATCAACGCCGTAGATGAGGCTGCGGCCGCGGCCGATGACTCGGATAGTGTCATGGACGACATGGAGGACCTACCTGCTCGTATCACTGCTTGATGAACCACAGTTGATCTTGGAGAGGCGCGGAAGGAGAGTGAGTTGAAGGAAACGATATGGCTGTAAAGCGTGTAGACTTTTGGACCGGATTCGGACGGAAACTTATCATGGCATACATGTATGAATAGCCTCAACGAAGGCTGCGGGCTAAAATGCCGACGCGTGTAATAAGAGTGGTATCTCCCATTGCTCCTTTGTTTTTACCGATAGGGGAAGGAGACGAGGAGCGGCATTTCACCACGAGGAGTGTATTTTTCACGAACGAGAGAAAGACGCAAACTAGTCGCAAATATGAATTTTCTTGCTACCAAAAATACAAGTCTTTATGCCACTAGTCATTTGAGTAAACTGTCTTGATCTCATATCTCATCAAGGCCTACTTGGCCATCTGCTTAGGTGCCGATTATGTCTCCCTAGAATAGGGCGCAGATCCTTCTCAACATATGGACCCCTACTTCTCCAAACTCCGCCGCTTTGCTTCTCGGATATCTCCAGGTAAAGGCAATTTATCGGATCTCCGGCTCACGCATAAAGTCGGGAATGGTCAGACCACCCTCGCCAGGCTCGAAACGGGTGGCGCCAGTATCGTGGACAAGCGTGGCACCGCCCTCGGCGCGGTTCACAGCCTCAACCACAAGCGAGACGGCATCGTCGACGGGGTTTCCATCACGGCCCGGTCCATGGGCGGAGTCGTTGTCGAAGGAGTAGATCTTGATGCCACGGAGATGAGTGTCTTTGCCGTTCTGGTGGTTCTCGAGGATCTGCATCTGCAGAACCCAAGCGACGAGGGTATTGCCATCAGAGTCGCCGCCAGCGCCGGCGACGGGGACTTGCTGCCAGCCGGTTGGGCTGTCGAGGGTCATAGTGGCGAATTCGATGAGGTTATTCTCGCTAGTGCCGGCCTTGAAGACGACCTTTGTAGGAGTGTAGGATTCATCTTCATGGTGATTGACGTAGAAGCGGATGTCGCGGATGCTGACGCGCTTGGTGAAGTACATGGTGAGCTTGTGAGGCTGTGGGCCGTCGGACCTGGGACGTTGTGTTAGCCTTTTTAAGGTTTGATAACGGGGTGGCCGTTTTTTGAAACTTACTGCCAGAACTGAGCGGTGTCATCACTCTTGAGCGCCTCAACACCGTTGCCGGGCTTGTGGCTGCTGACTGTGAAGCGAGCGAGGTTGGAAATCTCCTTCAGGCCAGCTGTAGCTGGGTCAATGAGGGGGGCAATTTCCTGGGCCTCCTCGGCAGGCTCCTCCTCTTCCTCGATGCTGGTGTCTTCGGCTTCGTACTGCTCAGGAGAGAGTGCCTCGTCGTCGACCTCATCTTGGTCTTCGTCGACCTCTTGGGCGTTGCCAAAAGCGCTGGGGATCTCAGGGGCAGCAGGGGCAGCGGCGCCGCCAGGACGGGCCCTGCCAAGGATGCTGATTTCGGGCTCGGACTCGGAGGCAGAGTCGTCAGAGGAAATAAGAGGCATACTAAGTCGCGAGGGTTGTTGGTCGTAAGCAGCTAGCAGCTCGTCAATTTCCATGCCTTGCTCGTCCAGTTGCTCGATGGTGATGCCGTAATGCTGCATGATTTCTACAGCGAGGCACAGATCGTCCACCTCGTACAGCGCGTTAACGAAGTCGCGACGCCAATGAGCAGTGTGGTAGATGGCCTCAGCAGGGAATCCGAGGCGATCCACTAGATCAGAAGTGCGTTGGAGATGGTGAAGGGCAGAGAGGACTGCTTCACCATTCTCTTTGCTGAGAGCAGGAATGGGCCGGAGAGTGCGCTTGCGCTTCTGCTTGAGATTGCCGTGAGAGTCGATAGCAAGTTGCCCAAGAGGCCGTCGCTTGATGCCTGGAGTGATGGGATTGTGCCGACGAGAGGGCTGAGTGCTTCGAAGTGCGGGCATGGTGAGAAGAAGAAGTGGGAAGCGGGCAGATGAGAGGGATTGTGAGATAGAGTGTAAGCCGAAAGGCGTTGAAAGAGATGGCACGCAGATATACGTGATGAGAAGGCGAGAAGAGGAAGTATCGCAGGTGGAAAGTGGAATTGGGTTTGTGCAAGTGCAGAGTAAGAAGAGAGACTGACGCAGGGCACGATGCGATTCTCAAGAGTCAATGGCAGCAAGTCACTGACAATAAGTGAGGTTGGTGCCACATGGCTAGCGGACGACGCGCATTCTGAGGGCATTCTCACATCTGCTCGCACTGCGAACAATGGGCAGTGCCAGGCGTGCATATGCAACCACTGCACTGGCAGGATAAACTAACTTCGCGCTGAAATACACCAAGACCAACAAAAATTCAGGTTTAGAGAAATCAACAAACAGGCACTCACTTGTATGCAAACGAAACGGGTTTGGAGGAGGCGCTCGACGTCGCCGTTGGTCGGCGGGCTGGTCAGGCGTGCGATGGAGATGAGGAGGAGGAGCTTCTGGTGTCACCAACGCGGCGGCAGGCGAAGCCCCTTGGCCGGGCACCAGCCTAGATGAGCCGCTGGGCGTTCCAGCAGGAGATGAAGCTGCTGCTCCTGCTCCTCCGCCTCCCCCTCGCCCAGGCGCCGCCTGATGAACGCTGGGGCTGGACGCAGCGTTCGCATTGGAGGGAGTGACGTTGTTGGCTACATGGCGGGCTCGACGGGAGCCACGGGTCATGTCCATGACCTGCAGCAAACTACCTTATGGCTTGTGGCAGCGGTTTGCGGCAACCAGGGAGTGAAAGCTGCCGTGCCTGTGTCTGCCCCTGTCCTGTGTTTATGCCGCCGCAGTGCAGTCAAGATTCGGCCGAGACTGGTGAGACGTGCGTTTGCCTTTAGACGCGCTCCGGGGGAGGAAAAGTGACGTGGGTGGATGGCCTGTCGTTGGAGCGTTGACGCGCTGTCACGTGCCGCGTCTATCAGACCCTGAAGCGTCCATCGTCCCCTGTCACACCCGTTTCAACAACGCCAATGCGCATTAAAGATGGCTGAGGCTGGATGCCACCATCTTTAGCTCTGGACGTCACAGTTCCAGCAGCTGCAAATGAAGCCATGCGTTATTCTTTCCTCCCGATGGGGCAAGCAATCACTGTCCCTATTGAAAAGGTAGCTTCAAGCGAGCTACTCCTCCAGTCCTGATCCCAGCGCTTCCTTGCTCGAGGTCGTGATACCCCGCCAAACCCAACCTCTGTTCTGCTTCGCTCTCGCTCTCCGCTCTCCTCCCCGCCTTGGTCCCCCAACTATCCAAGATTCTTGACAGCTTCTAGCTGCTCCTGCCACCGACCGCTACTTACGCGAGTCGCACCAGCTTTGGACTCTGTCGTACTGTGGGTCGAGTAGCCACATGTGTTCCTTTTCGGGGTTTGTTGCGACTCGGAGGCTTCGGCATTTGCTGTTTCTCGTCGCCGCCACCGAGATAGGCGCGAGTGTCGACTATCACGGCGACGTTTGAAACTCAAAAGTTTCCGCTCCACTCTCTCCCGAGTTATCACGACATTTATGATCTTCGATGCCGTTACATTGGATTAAAAAAAGAGTTTTCCCCTTCTCCTCAGTGAAATCATCGAGGCGGGATCTGCCCAGCCTCCCCCACAGCAGCGCCCTGACCATTCCGCCGGAATGGAAACGACACCACTTCCATGCGCCAGCATTTCCTTACCTTGGCCTCGGGTGCAGCCATGTCTCACTCGACCTTGGGCTGCAAGTGCAAGACAAGTCGGGACAAGTCAAGTCAAGACAAGACAAGAAAAGTCAACTCCAGAAAAGTGAGGCATGCAAGTGATCGCGTGGTCTTGCGTCAAAGCTGCATAAGCGTGCGCTTAGGTGAAACGACAGGTTTCGAGAAGATTTTTGCAGTCTCCAGCCTGAGGCCGCTGCGTAGGGACCAGCTCGAGGCGGGTGGGCCACGCACAGCCAGCCTCACCTACAGCCATGATCCCAGTTCCGTAGCCTCGTCTCGCTCCATCCCATTGGCAACGATCTGGGCTGCGCTTGAGAGCTGCCGACATCGTCGAGATCCATCCCCAGTCCCATCTACGTCATGCTCCGCCATCACTTATCTACAGCTCCGAGCCCCCGCGCTCGCCACGTCGGCTTACACAGCTTCAGGGACCTCCCATGGACAGGACCCTTAGAGTTTTCCCAAGATCCAAGCTTAAGCCCACCGTAACCTCCTGTGCGTGCTGTCCAAAGGCTCTCTCCCGCAGCCATCTCAGTTAGCCTTTCGGGTCCGATGCAATCTGACGCCTTGGCCCCTTTGAATGCTTCCATACCCACAGCCAATCCTCCAACGATGTCATTGGCAAGGATGCCTTCAAAGAATCAGGGCCGAGTCGGGGTGATGCGGTCCTTGGGGGTACCCTGAATACAGCCTCGTAGGTAAAGAGTCTTGGGAGCATAAATATCGAGCCCTCGACTGTGGCAAGCATGATCCAGCAACCAGCGGATCAGCAGCATCACCATCACACCAAGAGTCAACGGTTCGTCTCAAGACTCCAGTTTGATGCTTCTTGATTCCTTGCCATCGATCGACACTTCTTTTGAGATCTCCTACCCCTGATTTTGACATGTCCTCCCTTCAGACCCCTCCTGTCAACCGTTCTGCTCGCAGTACGCCTGCAGCCAATGCCTCAGCCTATACTCCTCCAGGGGAGGCTATAAGCTCTCCCAACAACGAGAGCATCCCATTTGTACCAGCCGTACCAGCCACATCTCCCCCAGAGCACCCCCCTACCAGCGGCTCAGATGATACCGTGGCACCCCCCATTCAGCCAGCTGCCAGCCATGATTCCACTCGATCCCGGCCTGTTTCCCGTTCCGGTGCCTTTGTTACGCCCAAAGGTGCAACTCGCACCTCTCATGATGTTGAGCCCCTTCAGTACTCGGGAGGTTCTATGAGTTCCCGACGCCGCTTCCGCGAAGATTGGGACTTTGACCCGAATGCAGACCACCCTACACTTGGTGACTACGAACGATACTGGCGTAACGAGGCTCGCCCTGATCGCTACACCTCCCGAAGATATCCCCCTCCGAGTTTCATGAACCGTCGCCGAGTAGTAGCACCTCACGACTCGGATGAGGAGTACTACTACAGTGATGATGCCCGCTTTGGCAAAGATCCCTTTGAGACAACCCGAGGAAGGCGGTTGACGGATGAAGAAATGGGCTTCCAGTCGAGCCACCCGGCTCCTCGCCATCGTCCTTCTACTCTCAACCTCAACGGTGTTGACCTCTCTTCCGGCAAGCTTGACTGGAACAACCTGACTCCACAGGAGAAGAAACAGGTGATGCGCCTCCCCCTGACTCAGTGGATGAACTCGGACTTCAAGAACCACTTCGTCGCCAGCTTGGGAGAGCTCATCGGTACCACCATGTTCCTCTTCTTTGCCTTTGCTGGTACAGAGGTTGCCAACATCCAGTCCGACACGACCGCCAACACCACCACAGGAGAGTCGACCGGTTTTTCTGTCGCTACCCTCTTGTATATCTCCATCATCTTTGGCTTCTCTCTCATGGTCAATGTCTGGGTCTTCTTCCGTATCAGCGGAGGTCTGTTCAACCCTGCCGTCACCATTGCTATGTTAATGGTCAAGGCTATTAGCATAACGAGAGCTGTCTGCCTGTTTGTTTCTCAGATTCTCGGAGCGATGCTTGCCTCAGTCATGGTGCTTTACCTCTTCCCAGAAGCGTTCAATGTTCGAACAACTCTTGGAGGCGGCGCTTCCCTAGTGCAGGGCGTGTTCATCGAGGCCATCCTCACGGCGGAGCTCGTATTCACCATCTTTATGCTTGCTAAGGAGAAGCACCGGGCCACCTTTATCGCACCTGTGGGTATCGGTCTGGCTCTGTTCATCGCTGAGATGGTCGGTGTTCAGTTCACTGGAGGATCGCTCAACCCTGCTCGTTCGTTCGGCCCTTGTGTTGTGACAAAGACATTTGATTCGGAACATTGGATTTACTGTAAGTTTGTTCTGTTTAGTGGAGTTCCTTGAGTGAAGCTGTCTTTTGGGGCATACCTACCTCTCAGCTTCCAGGCCTTGATTAGCTGTCCAGAGCAAATGCTAACAGTTGTTCAGGGGTTGGTCCTTTTGTTGGATCTCTCATTGCGGTATGCTTCTACTGGTTCATCAAGACTCTGGAATACGAGGTAAGTCTTTGAAGCATCAAGACATTGGAGGCTCACTTACTGATGTGTGCTGCAGATGGCGAACCCTGGCGCCGATGGTGATGATGCCAACGACCCTACCAAGAACCCAGAGAAGCGAGCTGAGATGAAGGCAGCCAAGCCGGCCACAGTGGCGTTCGGCATTGGCAAGAGCCCTTCGATCCGTAGCTGAGATGCCGCGTTTTATGACGAATGACTTGAAATGAATGACAATAGAAGCAATGAAGACGACGACTTTTGAAAGGATACACGAGGAACAGTCGACGATGGCGAGAATGATGTATATGGAAGACCATCCACGACAAGGGAATGGGGTGATGATTATAGGATGATGATCGATGAAGATGCGAAAGGAAGAATGGGATGATGATCCAAAATGATGCACGAGATACTCAACGCTTTGGAGTTTTTGGAGTTTCTGGGTCGGAGTTGATGTTTGGCGTGCCTGATGGACGCGTCTGGCTTTGGAAGGGTGCCTTAGGTTGACAGGCCTTCAGGTGAGGACGGGATACCTACCTAGGGAACAGTGGGGATATGGGTAGAACAATAGAGACAATGGATCAATACTGGATGTTCCCCAGCACACATCTACCCAGGGCATAGCCATATTTTTTCAACAGCTGATAATAGGGCACTGGAGTGATTCCAGGGGAGAGGCAGTGCACTGTTGACTGCTGTGGTGGTGCAGGTGCATATTCCCAGGTGCCATGCTGCGGGTGTCTGCCCGGCCAACTCGTCGCCTCTTCTCTCTCCCCTTCCCTTCTATTCCCTTCTTTCACTCCCCAGAATTTCTCCCCTTTCCTCTCCCACCCAAACATCTCCTCGCATACAGCCTCGTTAGCATCGCCTACTTGAAGGCCGGCATCACTTGTTGTATCCTTCCTTCGCTCCGTTTCTCTCTTCTTCACGCTTTCCAAGCATCATCCACCCTCTTCCCTGTTGATTCACTATCCATCCACTTCAGGGTCTCTTCGAACATGTCCTCCCCTCAGGAATCATCCAGCCCCGACAAAGGCGAGGCCCAGCCCAAGGCCGCGGTCGAGGCCTCCCCCCAGGCCGAGGCTTCAGTCCCTCTTACCCAGGCTATCCCACCGTAAGTCGCTAAATCCATGCTTCCCACGCATAGATATGTCTTCTATTTGCTCGAGCTGACTTGTCTGCCTAGCCTCGTTGTTGACGGGACTGTCATCCTGGATCACATCAACCTCAGTTCCTACCCAGACGATATGATCCGAGCCGCCTTGAAGGTCATCCTGAAGAACTTCAACGAGTGAGTTTACCCCCATTTCACTCCGTTGCCTCTCCTGTATTTTGTATCGTTGCGTGTCTGACTAGATATCCTTTAGTGTTGGCCAGTCTCTTCGCCCCAACGCTCGTCCTGTCGATGTCATCTTGCGAGACTTTGTTGGAGATGACATTGTCTACTTTGGTCTCAAGACATACAAGTCTTTTGACACATTTAACGCTCACTTTGTCACAACCCCTGAATTCGATCTGCTTGTCGCGATATTCAGGGGCCTTGGACACCAATCCAAGACCTACATTTCCTTCGGCCCCGATGTCGTTGCCAAAGCAATGTCGTTCTTCGACACTGTCATCGACATTCTCAAAGTCAAAGCCGCGAAGCCTGCTAACACGCTTTGGGCCTTCATCCTAGTCCAAGCTATCCAGCAGAGCAACCATCGTGTCAAAATCGGCATCTTTGTACTAGTCAATCACAATGTGGTCGAGACATCTACCTAGAGGCCATGTGAGGGCCTGTCATCAAGTGACGGATCGCATCACCCTTTTTTCTCTTCTGTCACCTTCGCATCAGAGTGTTATTATGTGGCAGTATGCCGAACTAATAGGATCATGTTCAACTTTTACGGTCAGGACGGGCACTGGTTAACTTATCGGCTGTTTGGTGGATCAGGGGCCTAAGTCTTATTCTGGCTGGTTAAAGAAGGGTTCCATAGTCTGCACTCATTTACTCGTGCGATACTACTACACAATGATGGCGAAAAGAGCCAAATTCACATTTTGACATTTGACCCCCCAAAGATTTGCATCCCCATCCTGTGATCGACCCCTTTCCAGAACCATGCTTTCCATTTATGACACATTCTTGCAAGTGCAGACATATAAGCCCTTACTCCTCAGTTTTCAGTGATCAAAATCTCGCGTTTATCCTTCACACCATCTCTCTCTCCCGGCGGCGACGCACGCGTTCGGCGTATCTGTTGACGAGGAAGCTCGCGATGACATACGTCAGGATGAAGCCGACGATGCCAGCCAGAGCCCCGAGCATGAAACCAGCACCGGCATCTCTAGAGAATGCAGGCAGGGAATCCTCGCGTGGGTTGGGGGTTTCGGTGTTCTGGAGGGCGCTCATTGTAACGTTTTGGGTTTTTGTTTTTGATAGAGGATTTCTTGTGGATAGGAGATAGTGAAGAAAGCTGTAGCTTTGGGAGCGTGACCTTAGATTGCTTGTCCCCTGATGAGAGTAGCTTGGGATAGTTGCGAGGGTTTTGTTTCTTATGATAGAGTGGTGTTGGTTGTGATGTTTTGGGAGCGTTTTTGATATAATATGGTTTCTTCTGAATAAGAGATAGGGGGAAAGGGTGTAGCTTTTAGTGTATAGCTCCGGATGGTATCTTTTCTGATGGCTGCGGTTTTGGGTGGTTGGGAGAGGTTTGTTTATCGTGGTAGAGTAGTGGTGGTTGTGAGGTTTTGGCGAGGCGATGGTTGTGAGGGCGATGGTTTGTGTATGGTGGGCTGCCAGTGATTGCCAGCTGCTGGGTGATGGATGTTTAAATGGGCTTATTGGAGATGGAAAATACCAACAGTCGTGTTCTAAAATGTTCGAGGTGCATACTCTAGCCTCAGCCATTCACTGACGCTGCGGGCAGCTCCTGATACAACTCCTATATGGCCAGCAGCTCGAAAGTGCTTCTCCTAGCATGGCTCCCATCACAATAACTCTCTTCTTTCCCGGCTACGGTCAAACATCTTGGATTTGTCTCCCATGCTCGCTGAAGTTGGTCTTCCTTCATCTAACTCTTCCCAGATTTTGAAGAAGGGCATCGAGTGCCATTCCTTTCCTCTCATGTCACGGCTCATGCGGCAGCCCCCATGAGGAACAATGCTACGCGATTCGAAAGCGAAGCCATCGTTCACATCTCAAGTTCAAGAACGTCCTATGCTTGTTCACATCCGTCCCCAAAATGCACGTGAGCCACGACCACTTACCCAGAGACAAAGGCGGGTGCACAGACTTGCTGATCCTAACGTAAACTTGCAGTTTTCTCCATCCAGGCGATGAAGAACGGATCGTGTTGCTCTCGCCCAAGTGTGGCATTCCATCTTTGCTGGGGCAAGGGCCGGCTTGGTGAAAGACGCACACGCGCCTGGTCGAGAACCGTTGTGGACAGGTGATAGATTGAACCTTGAGAACTATGTGCCTTGTTGGGTCAGTCAGTCCAGGGCTTGCTGACATTCGCAACAGGTTGGTCCTATTTTTGCTACAACGAGCCAGTATCGGTTCCCAAGCCCGATCGAGTATCAACTTGGCAAGACTCGTCCCCGTGTCTCTCTAGGCAAGGAGCCCAGATGTCACCCAGATGGTCACGTATAAGCCCCAAGCCTGTTGCTCAACCGGGGCTTTCCCAAGTTGCTTCGCTAACGGATATGTCTGAGATCGGAAACGATGCGGTCGAAACGAGAAGACAGGTAACGCCCGACACAACACGAATTACCATCTCCATTGTAACCGACAAGAAGTAGCCCTGGTTGCAAAAATGAAAGAGACACTACGAACACCTCTGCCTACACAATCTCGCCAACTATCGATCGTGGTTAAGAAGCGCAAGGGCAAAAAGGAAGGCGACTAGGAGTCAGTTCCTAGTGCCACGTCAAGGGATCGAACCTTGGACCTTCTCATTACTAGTGAGACGCTCTACCACTGAGCCAACGCGGCGGTTTCTTGTATGAAATATGAGCCACAACATCGATACTATATTGCAATTCTGCTTTTGGTATGTAACCCAGCTCCCTCAACCTCTGCACTCCCCAGTACTTCAGGGTTGAACAGGTACCTAGTCGAGTCTCAATTTCACCCGCCATAGTCAAGTGGCTCTTCAGCAACCCGTTCTTGACCCAAGTCACATAGCCTATGTTCCCAGATACTGTGGACCGAGCCTTGTTGTTTCGCAAGAAACGATGGTACTACTTTCGTGGATCCCCGTTAGGTGATGGCTGTGGCATTATCGCAGACTAGGGTGTTGTTGGCTTTGGGAACGGCTCCTCGATCGGAGTGGGTTTCCACGCGGTGAGCATTGACGATCGAGCAACAACTTGCTGGGTCCCTCCCCTTAAGCCTGATGGGCCGAAGCCATGGCGTCTTGTCTTGGAACATCGATCGAGCAACTACCGAGGAGGTTGGTTGGTTGGTTTAAGCGCTGGTGTTGTTCACATTTGACTGGATCAACACAGTAGTGAGCGAGAGGCGCTGGTCGACCCAAGCTTGACAGAGGCTGCGTCAAAGAAGACAACACAAACGACCCCTACTCTAGCTCGATCGCCAAGTCTCAAAGACATACGCAGGACACAGACATTTGTTTTCGGTACGGAGTCTTGAGCTCTAATGACACGATATCGTCTTGATCAGCCCCGAGTGTCCAATCCATCTGGTTACAAATCGCACTACCCTAGACCTACAGGTAAGGCGAGTTGAGCTAGGATTACAGCAACTTATTGGGCATGCCGGAGATTCCCAGTCACAAGTCTGATTAGTCGACTCCGTAGTTGACAATGATTGGGTCTTGTGATGCAAGTGGCCCGTGGTAGATCATAGGTTCAGTATCCAACCAGCTACCCTTGATCCATGGCGGTCGTGATGACCTCACCAGCCCGATAACAAGTACTCTCCAGACAAGGTTAGTGCAGCAGCAAGATCGGTTGCAAAAGTGTAGATGAGCAAGAGCATGTGCGGGATGAGACCTAGAATGATCCTAGTCTGCGATGGCGCGTGCCAACTCTCTGATGCCTCATGCAACCCATGTCCATGGAAGATTCTATGGCGCAACAGAATGGGAACAGTTTCACGCGACTAGAAATTATTCCCAAGAGAAAGAGTCCCCAGTTCTCGGATAAAGGCACACGAGGGACAAGGCCCAGGCCCAGGGTTAAAGGTAGGGTCCCCCATCTATTAGAGCGCAAATTAAGATTGATGTCATCCGCCGCCCACTCGGGCCCCCCCTGATCCCCTTTTCGATTGGGCATGTATCAAGGTAGTGATGGTGATAGGCGTTGCCGAGCCAAGCTTGGGTAAATGAGTTTGCCTCTGCGGGTGGAAATTTGGAGATTTGACAGGAAGAGGAAGAGAGGGAATTGCCTATCAGTTGGGACGGGCAGAAATGACGATGATGATGTCTGCAGATGATTGGTGATGGGCACGTGAGAGGGAAAAAAGGTTGGGCGTATGACCGCAATCGGTGTCATTAATCAATTTAGGTTAGAAATGGAAGACATGGAAGGAAGCTTCCATGTTGCAGGTGCAGGCGGGAGAGTTTCCATGATGAGATCAGTTGGGCGCGCTGAAACGAAACGGGAAGGGGCCATGCCATGGCATCTCGATTATTTTTATCTTTATTTTGATTATCTCATGCAGCTGGTGTTATGCAACGGCTCCTCCGCATGCATCCATCATCCATCAAAAGTCTGTGCTCTCATTTGCCCATTAAACCCCTCCCTTTGATATCTCGGCTTTGCCAGGGCATTTTATTACATTTCACTTCCATACGGGCAGCACCTTTAAGCAGTGAGGGTGCGCGCAAGGGGCCGTTCAATAGAAGGCACGCTGCAGCACCTGCGGTCCCTGAGAGGTGCCGCTGTCGCAGCCAACCAAGTCCAAGGACGCCCGCATCATGTAAAAATGCCACATGCACTCCTGCATCGACTGTGGGGAGCTGGGCCGTCTGGGCGCGGCCGTCAACGTCGGCACATCAACTGCATCTCGTTGAAAGACAGCCAAGAACCGAATCGAGCTCAGCCAGCCAGATGATGATCCATCATAGGCCCTGGACTGCATGAGGCTCCCTCGTCCATCAATTAAGCCCACCATGACGACGGCTTGTCTTGTCTTAGACCTTTCCTCCTGACACCTACACCCGCACCCGCGCACCGTTGCAGCACCTCGAGACCCTGTCATTCCAAACCGTTCCCGTTCCCGGGTTACTCTAATTTCAACATCACGAACTGCATCGCATTCAGCATGACCGTGGCCACCCATCCTCCCTTTCCCCCGTGCTCGAGTCAAGCCCAAGGTTTCGTTCTCGTCGACAAAGAAGCCGCCCTTTAGAC
>JAADYS010000234.1:0-12932 GCA_012931995.1 Fusarium albosuccineum | reverse complement strand
CCCACCGCCCACATCCACACTCTCTCCAACTCCTACATAACCTCCCCCCGAACTCGTCAGTGCTTGCTCCCGCTTCAAGAGGCGACGGCCCGCGTCCCGTTCGCTTGGACACCGTCTTTGGCTTCTCCCGTTTGCTGCAGGCTGCTCCGGCCAGCCCTCCCGACCCCGCCGCTCGTCTTGTTCCTCCATGGGCGGCCAGTCGCCTCGATCAATTGAACCATGGGAAATGCTTGCCAGAGTCAAGTACGTGCCCCATCCTCCTTGGCTCCTTTGGCAACTTGCGCGTCGTATAGTGGTTTTGGCTTTTACAGCCATCTCGCGGGCCATGGCGGTTCCGCCTCCTCTTTGTTTCTCGCCCGCTAACACTGGATCTGTGACAGACGTCGTAAACTCGGCCAAGGGGGCTGCACCATCCTGACCACTCTATACTGACCATGGCGACATCGCGATACCAGCCGGCCGATCTACGACGCCAAGTCGGGTCCCCGAGACCCAAGGGACGCGGTTCGTTTGCCCATGCGATATCGACACACCCCGCCCCGTCGGCGAGCTGACCTGGTTGTACCAGAGAATAAAGATACCCTCTGTCGAAATGTGCTCATCTATGGCCACTGCCGCTACGAAGACCAAGGCTGCGCCTTTAGCCACGATCAAAACAAAAACAATTCCAACTCAGAAATGTAGGTTTTGATGCCCGTCTTAGTCGCCCATTCTTGCTCCGAGAAACCACTGTGCGAAAGCCGTCCCGCTAGAGTTGAAGCCCAACCTCGCTCGCCGCTCCGCGTTACACAACCGGGCGATTGACGTCTATACCCGTTATGCCCTGTGCCTCTTGATCCTGCAGTCTGGACGAGGTGTTCGCGGCGCATCAAACTATTGTCTTTTGGCCCTCGTCAGAGAGCGCCGTTCTCGGAAGCACAATAGGTTGGAGCGACTCTATGTCGCCTGACGTGTCCGTCCATCGGCCGATGCTTGCTTCCCCATTGCCAGCAAAGACGCTGCCTTCCGACCTGCCCGTAGTCAAGTCTTGCAACAAGCACTTGTACTTGCCAGGTTTATCACATTGCCCTGCGACGTCACTGCCACTCCAACTTGGTTTCTTCCGTCTCAGCCTTGTCGGACCCAACGTTGTTTCGCAAACTTTGGATCGCATCTTTATCCAATGACAGAATCTGTTCTGCGGCTCTCACACTCTAACTTAATCTTGCATCATGGCTAACCAGCATCCGTCCAGTTCCAAAAAGACTTTGAATGTCGACTCGCCGTCCTTCACACCTTCAGGCCTTGGCGGCAAGAAACCCACCTTCTCTTCGCAAGCTGCCAACGCTCCAGCTTTCACTCCACGTGGTTTAGGCAGTACGAGCCCCCTCGTCCTCTTGGTAGCAGTGGTCCTTGTGATGCCCGGCTAACAGCAATGTTGTGAAGCAGCCACCCCTGTCGGGGCCCAGGACAACGATGCCAGCGTATTCAACCCTGCGGCTATCCGCGAATTCACCCCTACATTTGACATCAACCCAGCGGTAGGCCGAATTCGTCCCGTTGGTTGTCCCTCTAGCTGACGAAAGTAGACTGCCACAAATGGCTCGGCTCAAGATAGTGGGCTGTCCTACGACCCCTTTACAATGCCCACCGTGAACCAGGGCCTCTCGACTCCTCAGTACAACCCTTATGCTGAGGATCATGGTGCTCTCGGGGGTCATGGGCCCAGCTATTTCCCCACTCAGAACGCTTTTACTACTCCTCTTGAGCCGCTTCAACATCACCTTTACTTCCCCGTGGGGCCCCACCGGGATGATCTTCAGCCATATCAGCGCGTGCCTCACGACTTCTTTCTTCCCGAAAAGGAGCGCGAGGAGATTGCGAGGAAACTAGAGGCAGCAGGCCAGGTGCTTCCCAACTCTCAGTTACCCCAGCTAGACAACTATCACTCCCTGGTTCCCTTGGATACGACACATCGGAAAAACGCCAACATCTTTGGTTATCCTAGTTGGGTTTACAAGGCTACGGCGACCAAGACAGGAAACCTCTACTGTTTGAGACGACTCGAGGGTTACAGGCTGACTAACGAGCACGCCATCAGAACGGTCAAAGAGTGGCGGCTAATTAACAATGGAAACGTGGTGACAACCCTGGACGCATTCACGACTCGCGCCTTTGGAGACAGCTCTCTCATCTTCGTCCAAGATTACTTCCCCCTCTCTAAGACGCTCGTCGAAGCTCATCTGTCCCCAAGCACTACCCGCTTCCATGCAAAAACCCCCATCGCTGAAAACGTCCTCTGGGGTTACATCGCGCAAATCGCCAATGCACTCAAGGCCATCCACGGAAGCAACCTGGCGGCTCGATGTATCGATCCTAGCAAGATCATATTGACCCACAAGAATCGGATCCGGCTGAGCGCATGCTCTATTCTCGATGTCGTGCAGTATGATGCGCGCCGACCGGTACAGGATCTGCAACAGGAGGATCTGATTCAGTTTGGCCGCCTCTTGCTATGCCTTACAACCAACACACTTCCGATGCATCTGACCAACATAAAGGGAGCCGTTGATCAAATGAGCAGGACATACTCGGTTGAGTTGAGAGACACCATTGCATGGCTGCTTACTCCGCAACCTCCCGCACAGAAGAAGATTGACGAATTCGTGCACGGAATTGCCAAGCAAATTACATCGACGTTTGACCATAATCTGCGGGCATTGGACAAGGTCAACGCGGATTTGATGCGAGAGGTGGAAAATGGCCGAGCGGCTAGACTGATGATGAAGTTGGCCACCATTAACGAACGATATGAATTCGACAACGACCGATCTTGGTCCGAGAACGGTGAACGATATATGCTCAAACTCTTCCGGGACTACGCTTTCCATCAGGTGGATAGTAACGGCAATCCCGTTCTTGACATGGGACACATGCTCCGCTGTATGAACAAGCTCGACATCGGAACGGAAGAGAGAATCTGCTTGACGAGCCGTGACGACCAAACCAGCTTTCTCGTCAGTTACAAGGAGCTGAAAAAGATGCTATCGAATGCTTTTGGTGAGCTAGTCAAGGGCTCCAAGACAGGCCGAGGCCTCTAGGATGCGGGCTTCGGTCTCGAAGGCAGGAGCAACTTTCCTATGAACCAAAGACAATGGTAAAATCCCATGGGTGGGATCAAAGGCAAGCCACCAATTACAAAGGGAAAAGGAGGAGGCAGAGGCAGAGGCAAAGCCCCCATGAACAGAGACAAAGGCAAAGTCCTATGGATGAGCAGAAAGCAAGAGCTGTCCCTAACCCAAACTGGGGCTGATCGGAGACAATTTACATTTACGGGCAACATCACGGTCGATGATTTGGCTAGAGGGAAGGGCAAGGATTTGGATCAACATGGTCTTTTATACGGCTGATGACGGCACGGCGGTGCCTCGGGACAGGCCACATGCGGTTTGCTGGCACCATTGGAGGATTGATGGAACTATACAAGATCAGGAGTCAAGCCAGCATGATGGTGATGTTTGGACCCGTGGAAATTCGTTCGTGTCTGAGGTTACGTATGAATGATGGCTGAGCGAGATGAGACATAGCGAGATGCAAGTATTTGTTTTGATGAATATGATATACTGCCTTGATTCAAGACAAGATTCTGTGTGATGTCATGTGGTTGATGGTGACCGACCACATGCAATGATTTCTTGAAGGCGCAGGGATGGAAATCCATCCATTCTTTCACTGTTCATACATGAATGATCCAAAGCGTCGTCTAGGTAGATGCACGTCTTGGAGTATCTGATCGTTCGTTGCGTCGTTCAGCCGTTGATGTGACCGTAGACGCCATAGGCGACCCAGTTGGGGGGATTTCTGACCCGTCCTGCACCATCCTCACTGCGTCTCTTTCGGGTAGTTATTGTGTGTTTGCTTCCTTTTCAATCATCCTCGGCCTGTACGAAAGGGTTCGCGATTTCTTCGCTACCATCAACGGGGCTGACGAGGACAAGGAGTGTGCCTCGAACGACGACGAGACCGAGGGAGCGGGTGGACTCGTTTCCTTCGTCATCTGTTATGTTCGTGTTAGCTGGGGATCGCGAGGAGCAAGACTGCATTTGGATAATTGGAAATTTGCATTGAGACATACCTCGAACAACTTCATTCACATCATCGAGAACAAGATTCATGAGAGCATCATAGCCCTTTAACGTGCCCTTGACTATAACATCCAGGTCAGCGCAATGAAGTCGTCACACGAAGCATAGGCGCAGGCTGTTCATCATACCTTCACGGCCACCGTTGAACTTGACAGTGATCTGCTTATCCATATATTTGCCCAGGTCCAGGATATTCTCCTTCTTGGGCCTCTCGCGCTCCTGTCCTGCGCCTCCTCCAGCGCCGCCGCCTCCGCGACCGCCTCCGCGTCCGCCACGGAAGTGCGATCCCTGGCCGCCGCGGCCGCCTCGATGTGAGGGTCTATCGGACATGGCGCATGTGTGGTGGGCTATTTGTCGGGGGTGGGTTTACTTTCGAGATTGGAGATGGCGGGAGTTTGATAGAGAGCTTGGGGTTTGGGCAAGGTTGGAACTTGTGAGGCTTTGGTGGGGTGGGAGGCGCTAGCGCAGATCAAGCTATTTCAGGGTGCAAACCTAGGCTGGCATGTGGGGTGTTGGTGTGTCAATTTGGTGCCAGTTTACGGTGACCTCAGCTAACATAGCTTTAAAATTCGCGTGCCTCTTACTGCATCAATTTGACTACATTTCTATACTAAGGGGGGAATTCAAGGCCTACAAATGTATTACATCTCCGCCTTCTTCTTTTCCTGGTAAACAATTACAGAGGATGCCCAGTCTCGTGCTTTATTGTGTGATCTCAAGTCGACGGAGCCAGTACTGCAGCCGGGAATAAGACCGTGGGTGAAGACGTCTGCCGGTCTCGTCAATCTTGGCATGAGAGTCTGTCTCTGCCGCCATTATAACCATGATACGCTTTGGCCAATAGACGGACAGCTTAACAAGCCTCAATCTCCTGATGGCAAAGAAAAGTTGTCTGTACTTGCCGCAGCTGAATCGCCATGTAGTGAGTGAGACACATGAAAGGGCTACCATTGGTTTGAGAGAAAACTACGCATAGAAACACAGCTCCAGGTACAATACACCTCGGTCGATCGCTCAGGGTTTCCGACAAGCACAGCCGCAAAGCTCAACGTCATATTGACTGATCAGAGAAGCATCCATCACCGCCTCTCCTCTTAAGCCAATTTCGCTCGCGTGCCTCGGTACTAGGGATGCAAGCATTAGACCAGATTAACGAGCTTGCATCCCATGTCGTCTGGCGCACCTGACAGCGGCGATACATATTGCCTCATACAACATGGCATTAGGCCCATGCACCTTGCATTGTTACCGCCGCCATCCATCCATCCGGCAGGCCAAGACGAGGATGCAGCACAGCCTCGTCTCGCGTCGCACAAGGTCCCGCGGCAAGGGTCTCGACTACATGCGTCCAGGCTCTAAATTCTATTTGGCGGACAAGCATCGAGACGCACGCATGTGGGAAATCCGCGCATGTAGTAGGGAGTCGGTCGGAGTGTGTGCTAACTGTACGGAGCATGTCGATGTTTGATGAGTTGTTTTTTTGCCTCTCCAGTTTATAAAAGAAGTGGACATTTGCAAGTGATGGAGGCCTCTCGAGTTCATGATTGAACTGTCCCAAAGAGGAAACTAACTAGCACCTTAACACCAGCCCGCTATCCGCTATCCGCTGCCCGCTGATGTGATGCGGTGCGGTGCGGTGCGGGTACAGGACGCCCACCAAATCAAAGTGCCTGGGATTCTCGCACTTTCAATCCAGGTAGTGTGCCCTTTTCCGCGGTGACGTTTTGTTCGATCCATGCCCGTGTGCTTGTCGTCTGGGCTTGGGAGCTCTTGCCATGCTTGCTTGCTTGGCCCGCGTTCCTGGCCATCCAGCATTGCAGCTCTCAAAAAGCTTCTTTTGACAGCTCCCTTCCCGTCCGGTCCGGGGAACACCCAGGTACAAGAGCCCAGGTACACCGTACCTGCCCTGCCGTCATCAGTCGGAGATTTTGGCGCACCTGCCATTCCAATTGCTCTTGTTCGACCCTGGTAACCACACTGCGCACACTGGCACTGCACGCTTTCCACTTGTACTTGCTTGCTTGCTTGCTTGCCTTGCCTTGCCTCGCCTTGCCTTCCATGCTTGCCCAGGCATGAGCTCTTTCCTCCTCCTTGCTCCTCCTCCCCCCACATCGCCCCGGCACTTTCTTCTTTGCTGGGACTCGTTTTCCTCATCTGCCCTCATCTCCCCAGCCAAGCGACATTTGCTCTTTTCCCACTCCTTCTTTCTTCCTCTCCTCTTTTTTGACGCACTCTTCGCCTTGCGTGCAATTCTTGCAAGCTGTGGCCGTGTCTAGCTGCGCGCGACAGCTTATGCGAGGGATTTTCATTGCGAGACAGGCTGACCAGTCGCGACGGGGTGTTGACATTCTGTTCTCCTCTTGGCGGCCATTTGCCTGCATCTGGCCATCCTCCTTATACTACAAATCGACAGCATCTCCCTTCAACTCGGTCCTCTCTCAACTCGGTCCAACTACAGTCTCTCAGATACTCTCTCTCGCCATGAATCTCCAATAACCGTTGCTGCTGCCCTTTCTCCTCTCCCTCCCTCTCCATCCCTCTCCTCATCTTCATCGCCATCACCGCCTTTACCCTCGGTCACATTCTTCGGATCGTCGCCACTCACCTGACTCTCTCCTCTCTCTGTTGTCCCCATTCCCGTCAAAGCTCTTATCCGCGCCCTTGATATCTCTCCCAACTCCTGTTCTCACCTCCCCTGCGCGCCTCAAGCCAGCCTCGCGCACCCGCTCAACACTTCGCTCGCACCCGCAAAAGTCAATCGAGGGTTCAACCTCGGCGCTTTTGCTTTGAGCGTTAGCTGGGCCAGCGCAAGCGTCCTCAACCGAGACGCTCTGTGACCGAATTCGTGTCTACCATTACCTCTTGGTTTCTTCGCTATACCAACTTATACGCGCATTTACACATTCACATCGACGCAGCCAAGATGGGGCACACTTCCGACTCGGAACCCCCCAAACGAAAGCGTGACGTGGATGATGCCGGTGGCCAACCAGGACGTGCCCAGCATGCGCCCGCATCCATACAGCAAGGTATGTCCAGTGTGAGAATAGCTATCCAACGCCATGCCATGTTATGTCGCCTCGAGTCTTGAGACGTACCATCCGTAGCATGAGGCACGAGATTGTCTGGTCTGACTTGATCACCATTGCGTGTGCCTCTCCTGTGTCCTCCAATGCATGCCCTCGCCTCGTGCCGCATGCAAGAGGTGCCTCTATCGGCCATCATTTCTTGGCCCCCTCGCCGGACGCAGCGTCTAGCTCGACTCCTCCAGGGACGCACATGCTTGTTGCTTTTGTATCCGACTCTCTTGTCTTGGTGCGCTGGCACAGCTTGTCGACTTGGAGGATTTGCTAACCCGACATTCAAGGCATTCCCAGTTACATCCATTATCTCCCAAGGTCAAATGCCTCTCATCTGAGTCTTATTCAGGGCGACGGCGATACTTTTGCCGACATCATTAGTCTCATTGGTGACTACGAAGGTAAGTCTGCCAAGACCCCGGTCCGATGCGCGAGATGAGTCCAACTAACAGAATATGACAGCCGTTCTGGATAGACACGAGAGCCTCGCATCAAGTCTTGGAGCCAAGCTGACTGGACCACGTCTTCTTAGGGGCATTGAGAAATTTTTCGATGGGCCAATCAAAACGACGCCACTTCAGCCTTTTTCAAACCCCATCAGCTGGCTCGACGTTGTTAGCTATGCGAAATCCAACCCCAAGGATTTCACGCTCGTGCATAAGCCGGACGGCTCTCGGTGCTGCCAATTCGTTCTCAAAGGTTCTCAGGTCGAAATCACCGAGGATGACTGGCGCCTAGTATGGTCTGGCGCCCTGGACCGGTTCCCCCTGGATCATCCTCTTGAAGAGGACGAAACAGCAGAGGCGGCGACGCTGGATATCCTCGAGCAAAGGACATCCATTCTATACAAGAAGGCTGATGAAGTCGCAGCGCGAGCGCGCATTCTCAATCACCGGCTCGGACAACGAAAACAGGACATTCTTCGCCGGCGTAGTGCGCAGGTTCAGGACACGTCGCCATCAAGATTTCAACCCAACAATGTCAGCCAGCGGGGTTCCAACTTTGGCTCAGGATACGACCTACATGCAGATCTTTTGCAGCAATTTCTCACTGCCTCAGCCTCGCCGCCACCCTCGCGGTCGACGTCAGTGACTGGGGTACCTTTGACCAGTCTCAGTCAACCATCACCATCACACAGCACGACACATACTCAATCTCATGCTCCTCGCTATTCCGGCCATACCGCAGAAACGGTGTTGCAACCTGCCGTCGATAGCCGAGAAGCTGCTTTCCGATCGCTTATCACGCAGAGAACAGATCAACTTGGCAAAGGGGATACTATCAATCCACCGTGTGATCGGTGTCGACGATTGCGGGTGGAGTGTGTTAAAAACTTGACAGCCTGTTCGGGATGTACGAAGAAACATGCCAAGTGCAGTTGGAAGACAGTCACGGATGAGGAGTTTAGACGAATTAAGCGAGAGATGGGTCTCAGGGATGAAATGGATGTTGACGGACAGTCAGAGGTTGGACCTGGAATGGACACGCTAGATACGAGAGACCCACGAGCGAACCGGCTCGGAGATCGACACGACGCGGGTCGAACATCCGGGGACAGAACACCGGGGACTTTAGGGACAGAAGATGGCTCCAGACCTCCCAGTCGGGGTGATGGCCATCCTCCTACTACAATGGAGCCGTCGGCCGCTTTAATGAATCGCTTCGACCTAACCGCCGAGCGCCATCGGCTTCCCTTTACAATGGGACAATCAGCAGGGTCAGATCACGGCAGTCGAGCGAGCGAGCTCAGTCAGCAGATTTCGAGTGCACCAACTATAACAACGACATTGGCAACAGCCCCGAACAGCACATGTAGAGGTGGCGATAGCTCGTTGAATCCTTCACCCAGCTAACATTACTTTATTTTATCGAGGGGTTGAAGGTTGACATGTCTACTACCTGTGTTGAGGAAAACATGTACAGAAAAAGGGGAGAGGTGACGATTTTGTGCGTCAAGTTTAAGTGAAAGGACGGACCTGGCAGGTCCCAACTTTTGAACCAAATCGCTAGAATCCCAGATACAGATAGTTACGATGACAGCCAGGAAAGCACAATTGGCTGACGCATTATGAATGAAACGACTTACAAAGCATAAGATGGCGTTGCTTCCCCTCCGGTTTCAAAAATGCCCTGGTTCCTTGTCCAGGTAATTACGCATCAAGAGCAGTCTGTGCCGTCCCGATCGACGGACCCCGGACCTGGGCACTTCGGAGGTCAGAAAGTACGTACCCACCAGGGCCCGCTCTGCCCTGCCCGTAAGTACGGCGCCACTTTCTCTTCTTACCGGTGCATGGCAGGCGCGGAAAAAAAGTTTGGAAGTTGGGTGCATTTGCAGCTCTGCTGGTCTCGCTGATTCATGAAAAGATTCTCCATCTTTTCTTCCCGCCAACATCCGTTCATTTTTAACACAGCTTAGCGATTGAGCCTCTTCCTCCCTTTAGTCGCTTCTGATCTCATGCTTCTTTAATCATTTACCAAATAGAAGCTGCTTTCCAGCTTGCTACCTCTCCCGACGTTGCCGCGCAAACTGCGAATCTTGACGACGAATCGACACCAGACACGAAGAGGGCCCTCACGACGAAACGACCGATACCAGACGAGACTGACGCATATTTCCTTACATATATCGGATCAGAGCCTCTCAAGATGTCGCATCATCAACCCACCACGCCGATGATGACCCGTCGTGACGAAAGGCCTTTCCATCACAGCGAGGTTCCAATGGATCATGCAGCACTGATTCAGTCTCGAGAGACGGGCGATGTCCTTCCTGATGACACTCCAGTTCAAGGCAATGTCAAGGCATTGCCCTTTGCCAAGTCTTGGGTGCACATGTTTGCTGGCGGGTACGTAAATGCTGTTTCTTCAATTGCCACCTGGCTTGCGGCAAGATTTGAGATGGAAGCAAGAAACATGAATAACCCGAGGCTAACCTAATGGTGAACTACAGTGTCGGTGGCATGACAGCTGCCGCGATGACAGCCCCCCTCGATGTCCTTAAAACCAGACTCCAGTCCGACTTTTACCAAGCCCAGATCCGAGCCGCGCGCGAAGCTCAGGGCCAGGTCCTTGGCCGACTGAACCCTGCCCGAGCAGCACTCTACCACCTTAACGATACTCTTCAGATTCTTGGTTCCGTCTACCGGACCGAGGGCTGGCGTGCGCTCTTCAAAGGCCTCGGCCCCAACATGGTTGGTGTCGTGCCCGCTCGTGCGATCAACTTTTACGTTTACGGCAACGGAAAGCGAATCATCTCCCAACATCTAAATCACGGCGAAGAAGCACCCTGGGTTCACCTTTCGGCTGGTGTAGCAGCCGGTGTGGTCACTTCAACAGCGACGAACCCCATATGGATGGTCAAGACAAGACTACAACTCGATAAGAATGTGGCGAAGAAGAGCGGAGGCGCCCAACTACGCAAGTACCGCAATAGCTACGACTGTGTGCGCCAGATTGTGCGCGATGAGGGTATCCGAAGTCTTTACCGCGGAATGAGCGCCAGCTATCTCGGCGTTGTTGAGTCGACGATGCAATGGATGCTGTATGAGCAGATGAAAGCCTCCCTTGCGCGGAGAGAAAACCGCATCATTCGCAGCGGTCGAGAGAAGACATGGTGGGACAAGACGATTGACTGGACTGGAAAAGGCTTTTCTGCAGGAAGTGCGAAGTTGGTGGCCGCCGTCATCGCTTATCCCCATGAGGTACGTCATTGACCTGAAGGTTTTAGCGGCTGCTTTATATGCTCACCAAATTACAACAGGTTGCGCGAACACGACTACGACAAGCACCCATGGACAATGGCCTGCCCAAATACACGGGTCTAGTTCAGTGCTTTAAGCTTGTTTGGGTCGAGGAGGGTCTGATGGGACTATATGGTGGCCTGACACCTCATCTCATGCGGACAGTGCCTAGCGCTGCCATCATGTTTGCCATGTACGAAGGCATCCTCCGGCTCTTCCACACCCCCGCGTAGAGGGTTCAGCACGACAACGAGAAACGAAAACGACGACAGCGAGAACTGGCGCGGTAGATGGAGTCTTCGACAGCTATGCCCAGGACTCGACGTTTTGTAACAACAGTTGAGGCGGGACATGCCTGGGTCCCTCAAAGACTTACACGTCTTGGCTGGGCAGCCCTGGAGGCATAACTCTTTCCAGCAATGTATAACACGCTAATGTATGACTTTGAGGACATGAAGGAGTTGGGAGATGGCACATCAAAATGGGGAGACCGGGGGTTAAGGCCTCTCTTTTCGGCGTTTGGCGACCGGATGGATTCGTAGAGGCGGAGGCAACATCCACACTCACACTCACAAGTATACAAGACATGTACGACCTGATGTATAACAAGGGGGCGCATGTGCACTCGGCAGGATATCACCACATCTTACCTCTCTGTACCACCACCGAATTGCGCACAATAGGACATAGACTTTTCTCACTCCTGCTGGGTATCATGAGAAAAATGTTGAACATATAAAATAGACTGATATCCGAGCTTCTGTGTTTATCTGTTGGATGGCGCACTTGACTCCCCTATTGGGTAGATTGGGAAGGCGAGTAAACTGTTGTTATTTCTTGAGTGTAAGTAAACGGCACAGGACAGCCTAATAACGCCCCCCGAATGAAACAAGAATGAGCCACCGCGCGGCTCCCAGAGTTTTGAACTGCGTGGTACAAGTCGAGACAGACGGGTGATGAAACGACTACATAAAACTGAAAAGCAAATGACCAAACCGGGACGTTTTTCTTCGTCCACGAGAAAAGAAGAAGGGGGTTGAGTGGGCGCAATGGTATGTACGAGAAGAAGAAAACTCGGCTCCTCTCCAATCATTTCTGTACCCTTATTCTCAATTGCTTGACATGTCGCTGTCGCCTGTTGGGGTCAGGCGGGGTGAATGTGCTCAAGAGGGGCGTCTCGTTGGTTAAGATGCGGGTTTCGCTTGCGGAGCTTCCGAGGCTGTCGGGGGGTTGCTGAGGGAGAGGAGGACATGACATTGAAGGGCCAGATGAGACGAAGACGTCACCAAGCGTTGCGGTCCCAGTTGGGGTCTGCCATAGTCAGTACGAGGTTCATGGCATTCACGAGTATTGCGCAATCGATAAACCGCAGCACAAGTGGCGCATCGGCCATCACTCACCCTGGACGAACGCGGCTAGGACCTTGCTCCCCGTCTGCAGCAGCGGATGGCCGACGACAATCTTGAGGAACTTTTCCAGGCCCGCGCGACGGCCCTCGATGACATCGTCGCTGAAGCGGTTGGTGAAGACCTTGCCGGGCAGGGGCGGGATGGTAACGCGGGCACTCTCGCGCTCGAGGATGTCGCGAAAGTACTCAAAGTCGGAGTAGCGGCGACGGACGCTGCTCTGGCGCAGCTTGAAGGCGGGGATGTTTGTGCGGCAGAGAATCTCGTAGTCTGTGTACATGTGACGGCCCATGCCGTGGGTTCGTGGGTTGCGAACCTGGTGAGCTTAGCTACGGATGCCTCCTACATGCAGAGATGGCTGGGCGAGTTGGGCCGGAGGAGCTCACCTCGATCTCGAGAAAGTTCTCGGGGGGGCCGTAGATCTCGTCAAAGCTCTGCTGGCGCGTGTCGGGCATGGACTGGAGGATGGGACGGTGGAACTGCGAGCCGGGCGAGGAGGGCTCGCGGCCGGCGTTGTCCTGGTCGGGCGCCAGTTTGGCGGTGTTGCAGCGGCGCGGGGGCCGGCGCCGGAGGGATCAGAGG
>JAADYS010000231.1:0-13800 GCA_012931995.1 Fusarium albosuccineum | reverse complement strand
TTATTAATAAGAGTCTCTATTAGCTTATTATAGCTACTTATAGTATATAAGTGCTAGCTATATTTTACCCTGCCTTACCTAGCCTTAGCTACTGGCTGCCTATTCATACGTACTTAGAGGAATCAAGTACCTTCATCATCGACGCAATCACTTATTATTTCACAGCGCAGATAGGTCTGAGTCCCGCCCTTTAGATATCGATATCTTCTTGTCTCTGCGCGACTTTGCGGCCACCGGAGACGAGATATTCTATACAGGAACTACAGGAGAGCCAGCGCCGGTCACAAAGGGCTTCTTGAGGGTCAGCTTGAGAAAGACGAATCCCCAGCACCCTTGGCACAAATCTTGGCTCCCGCATCGGGACTACCGTTCTATTGATGCGCTTCCAGTCAAACCCGATGAAGTGTATGAAGTGGATGTGGAAGTTTGGCCGACAAACGTGGTTGTGCAAAAGGGCGAAAGTTTGGCGCTGGATATTGGCTCCTGCGACCTAGCAGGAAGTGGAATATTTTTGCATAATGATGCTGTTGACAGGTAGGGAGAACCCTGCGATTTCATGTCTGTGCATGCTAATGGTGAGATAGGTCTGGGGAGAGTTTAAGGGGTATGAACTCTATACACTTTGGGGAGGGTTACAACAACTATTTGACACTTCCACTTATCCCTGACAATGGTGGAAATGACAGCGAACTCTAGATTAACTCGGAGGATCAAGGAATGCTCAAAGGCACGGTAACACTTGTTGGTTACATTTGGTCGCATCCCAAACCTGTTCTTTCGACAATGTATAGTGGCTTGCGTTGATTGACAGAAGTATGGCGATTTCTCGAGGCTGTAGTTGTTTCGCAATGACATACACACTTTTTATAACCAGAACATGCAGTTTACGAAACAATTTCAGGATCTTGATCGAGCCCGTAACCCCGAGCACAGGGAGATCAACCCCGCGTCCCTCATGCGTGGCAGGCATTTCAAAACATCCACACAAGTCCCTGTCACTTTCCTTTTATTGGTGGCGGCGCCTCCTGGTTCGAGGTTCGGTAGCATTGGCAGGTGGGCCAAGGCTTAGTGGATGAAGATCTGCTCGGGGTCGATCTCGATCTCGCTCTCGCTCTCGTTCCCGGCTTCGTTTCTCGCGTCACACAAGATAACACGCGTAAGACTATTCGTATGACGAATCCGCCTTGAACAGTGCGATTTTTCTATATTCGGAGCATATTCAAGACTAGTAGATAACACATATGTCATTTCTTGGCCCTCTTATAGTGTTTTATGCTGGTTCCTGTCATCTCTGTCCTATGACGCTAGGTGAGCTGTACGATAAACTCATCTTGACATACGCGTATCAAGCCCGTGCTCGAAACGTCCTTGCCCCTTTAAGTGATATTTTCGGCTATCAATGACGCTCTCCGTCGCAACGTGTAAAGTAGGGCCAATCAAACTAGCTTCATTACACGGCAATTACAGGTCACAGGGGCTTTTTTTGTAATTCTAGAGAAGTCACGCCTATCATTCCCACTCGTCATTAGTTATAGGCTTAGAGGACAGCAACCGTATCTCCCATTCGAGAAAGCATCAACAGGGCCGTCGTTGATCAAAGACTGGGTCTGTATTGATACCAAAGCTGTCGCCTAAATTGGCCTGAGATTGAGGTTGCTTGACTTCGCCACAGGTATCAAATTACCCAGTTATTTACAAAAAAAAACCCGTAACCTGTACATTGCCGCTGGTGACGTAAAGGGTCCAAGCTAGGGATTGTCCCGGAAGCGAACGACACTCTGCCATGCCGATCAAACATGCAAATCGATCGGGGCCCGTGCAAGGCATCGGCTCTTTATTTTTATTGAATAGACCTTCTGCTCCCAATGTCGAAGCCAACTTAATCATTCTAGCTAAACCTTTTTACATATCGTTACATCCATCACCATCGCCAAGACCATCACAATGGGAAACGTTCAGTCCTTTGTCGATATTGCTGTCAACAGGTGGCCAATTCTACTGGTCACCGCACTTGTCATTATCTTCGCCGCTGTTTCTGGACCTATTACGTCTGCCATCCGATTATGGAGCATCCCTACCGTGGGAGAGGGAAACACAGAGAAGAGGAGAAAGGCCTACCTAGCAGGCGCGAGGAAATTGTACTCCGATGGCTACCAAAAGGTATGCAAGTCCCTCATTGGAGCCAAGACGCCAAGACTGACAAGACATAGTTCAAGGATGGAGTGTTCCTGATTATCACCTCAAAGAGTTAGTTGAACTGTATCGAACATTCGAATCGATGGGAAACTAACGTGCTCAGCTTCTCCAACCCTGGTACTATCTCCCGACTTTCTTCCTGAGCTAAAGAAGCTGCCCGATCATGTTGTCAGTATGGAGGCTGCAGTCGATGAGGTATGTGCGTTGTTACTCAACCCAAGACCAGTCACTAACCAAGAGGGTACAGTCTATGGAGGTCAAGTACACCAAGATCGAGACATCGGTCCCCATCATTCCTCACACAATCAAGGGAGACTTGACTCCGTCACTCAGTACGTATCCTAACGCACTCGCTGATGCTACTTTTCCAATCACAGCCCTGCAAGAGCGCGACTAATTTTCACAGCCCGCCTCAACCCAACCATTGCACGGGAAGTAGACGAAACCATCCGACTCGTGATGCCCGCCTGCGAGGACTGGACAGAAGTAAACATCCACCACGAACTCCTCCGAATCGTCGGCATGGTGTCCGGTCGCGTCTTCATTGGCCCTGAGCTTTGCCGGTCAGAGCAGTATCTCGACGCTGCCATCAACTACACCATGGAAGTTGTCAGTGCCCAACGCGCTGTGCAACAAATGCGCCCCTGGATGCGACCACTATTTGCCGGACAATTGCCAGAGATCAAGAAGCTGTACCAGAGAATTTCGGAGGCCGAGGCCTTTCTTCAGCCCGTGGTGAAGAAGCGGACGGATGCTATGTCGGATCCTGATTACGAAAAGCCAGACGATATGCTCCAGTGGCTCATCGACCACAAGGACAAGTTCCCCGACAAGAACAGCCAGAACCTCGCCAAGGTCCAACTGGGATTGACCTTTGCGGCCATTCACACCACCACTTTGACAGTCACCAACGCGTAAGTCTTTCTATCCCTATAGTTGATACTTTTCTAACAAGTTGTCCAGATTCTATGACTTGGCCGCCCTGCCTGATTTGGCACAAGAACTCCGCGAGGAGATTCGAGAAGCCCTAGCACAGAATGATGGAATCTTCACCAGCAATGCACTCCAGTCAATGAAGAAGATGGACAGTTTCCTCAAGGAGACCTTGCGAGTTCACCCCGCCACCATGGGTAAGGCCCCATTCACCGTTCAAACACTATCAGTACTAATTCATCCAGCCTCCTTCCAACGCAAGGTCCTTAAGCCATTCACTCTATCCAACGGCCAAACCATCCCCGCAGGAATCATGATCGAAGTCCCCGCCGTAGCAGTAAACTCCGACTCCGATGTCTTCCCCAACGCAGAAAAGTTTGACCCGCTACGCTTCTACCGACTCCGAGAGCAGGCCAAGACCGGCGGCTCCGCAGAGAAGGCTGCCCTGAACCAATTTGTCAGCGTCAACCAGAGTAGCTTGACCTTTGGATACGGTCGACATGCGTGCCCTGGACGGTTCTTTGCTGCCAACGAGATCAAGATGATTCTGGCCAATGCACTTCTCCAGTATGATGTCAGGCTAATTAAGCCGGCGACCGAGAGATATCCCAACATTGAGTTTGCGCATATGGTGAGTTATGCATTGTTGTTTAGATGTGCGTCCGCTAACTCTATCTAGTCTATCCCAGATCCGTCGCGAAAACTCTTGTTCAAGGCTATTGAGGTTTAGTGCCTGTGGGAAGTATCAAGCATGGTATTGGGGATATTGGTCTCATTTGTCTAGTCACGGTTACTGGGAACAGTTGTCCGGATTCCGTTTTTGCTCGGTGCATAGCTTTACATAGGTAGGTGTATCTGTATTTGATCTGTTCTTAGGAAGGTACAATTAGGATCAAGGTATTTCAATTTGATAGCACATGCCAATCAACTATAGACAATCACAATCAAGCCTAGTATATGCAGTGAGACAGTGAATAAGTAGATACTAAAACATGGTAAAATATTCTAGTCAATGGTCTTATTCTATCGTCTATCCACCCAACCCAGCTCGGTCCTGTCTGTGGTTGTATAGTCCCTACTAAGGACTTTATCGCCTCGGCCATTATTGGGTCCTTGCAGCAGCCGGCCAGGATGGAAGATGAGAAATAAGACCATGACGGACAGCATCAAGAATGCGTCCATCACATACAACATGGCCTCGTTTTCATTGATGAATCCGTGGAAACCCTGTACGAACTCGATTGCCCTCACGAGATTGCGCAACCAGATAGCGACTACAGATACCGCCAACATCCACACGTAAGGCTTCCATGAGCCAGCATATGTCGCTTGTTGGCAGGCTTGTCGATAAAACCTCAACACCAGGTAGAAGTATATGGCCAACACGACCAGCTGGAAGAGAAGACCACCAAGCACGACGTGGTCGCCAATCTTCATGATCTCGAGATTGCCGGTTACTTGCACGAGCGATCCACCGATCTGGGTGCAGAAGGCGACAATGTCGGCCAGGATAAACACAGCCGTCGGGCTGCATTTTCGCTTCGGCTGGCCCAGCAGGCCTTGCTTGAACTTTCCGAGTGTAACGTAGAGCGTGGCCGATATAAAGACGGGGGCGACGAGGATGAGCATGAGCTGGAGCATGAAAGGCTTGGGTGAGTTGGGGAGACTGCCAGCCCAAGCTCTGCCGTAGTAGCCAAAGGTCTCGCCTAGTCAAGGTGTAAGATGATGGTCCAAAACCAGATCAGGAGCCACTTACAAATACCACCAAGTACCATTGGGATAAAGTATTTTGTCTTGTATCGGTGAATGCCAGCGATATGGATAGCCGTAGCGAACGCGAACAGAGCCATGAATGCATAGCCAGCCCCTTTCGATGGTGTGTAAGGATAGTATAGGACTTTGCCGTCCTCGAACTGGACCAGACCCATGTTGTCGCCAGCTTTGCCCAGAGTTTTTGGCTGAAGGAATGAATGAAGGAAGGAAATTGCGCTCCTAGAGAATGGGGTACGAAGATGGGATTTTATTCTAGAGGTAGCCATTAGCTTGTTATGTCATGGGCGCTTTCGTGAAACTCCTTGAAGTAGATGGCCCTTGAAGGGGCCAATCAGCTCTTTTACGCATTCTACACGAATTGTCTTTGCGCCGAATGGAACCGCCGTGGCCGTTGCTTGCGTGTCGGAGTGGAGTTTGGAGTTTGATAAGTGGAGCAAGAGTGTTGAATACGAAAATACGCTCGGATGCGAAAACCTGTAATGCCTGAAAAACCGGGCTAATGTAAACTCTACTCTATCACACTTGACGATATATCTCTAGATGAACTAACTGTCAACTTACATATCATTGAGAGAGAAGGGCTATGCTTCTCGTCCTTGACGACAGCAACCAAAAAGGGCGAAGAACACCTCTTCCAGGAGCAGATCTGGTACATCAACGAGGCGGACGGGCCCCTGGCTCAAGGTGATAAGACCTGAATGGCCGAGGGAAAACAATTAAAGTCATAAATGCCGAGCGCGCTACCACTTAATTCCCACATGAAGCGCAATTTAGCTATTATGAATATCTAGGTAAGCCCGGGAACAATGTATATATATGTACCATGTCTATCAATTGAAAGGGCACGCAGAAGGATGTTTCTTATGTATGGCAGAAGAACAAAGATGGCTCATGAATGATGAGTAAAATATATATCTAGAGAATTTTTCTTGATTTGAAACCACAACAACGCACCGAAATCCAAACTAGCTCACACTCCGCATCCGACTCAGGGTGCAGCCGGCATCCGTCAAACACTCAAGGCAGGCTGGCCATCAATTTAACCTAGATCATCAATTGACTTGAAACGCGGGGGGACGGTGGATTTTATGGCACTTACACGCTCGCACGGCTCGCTTGCTGGTCTTTTGCCCATCAGATGTTTGATCGGCTTGAATTCGCGTCTTCGATCAGCCTTCACACTGCCGAAAATGGTAACGGACACGGAGAAATTAGGAGGCGAAACCGGACCCGATACCGATTTCATCGTTCGGAGTGTTCGGTAATTGTAATCATCCCTAAGGTTTAACGTTATGCTATGGGGAATAGTGCCGCTATTCCCTTGTTTCCGGCATGCGAAGAATCCATACATATAGGCCTAGATACGTTCCTTGGAATTACGGTTTGTTTTAGACTTTGAAACCAAACACGAACACCTCGTGTTATCTACCTCACTATTGTTACCTCCTATCACTAACCAGCGAGCAAAATCATGCGGCTCAAGTCTTATAGTTTGGCGGCAATATGCCTATCAGTCTTCTCCTCGGCCCATAGTGCGGAGGATCGCGTCATTTCACTAGATAATAAGCGGTATAATGGCACTACCCAGGTCGAGATGAAGTCGCAGGCTCTCGGTCAAGCCGATTTTTTCAAGCTTAATCCAGCCCCGAACGCCAGCACATTTGACTCGTGAGTCTTTCCCTCACCTTGAGAAAGCTGTTATCGTGGATGGAACTGATTATCACGATAGCTGGTACTTCGATGCGATGAATCCATTGACCAATGAGACTGTTATCTTCAACTTTGAGGTTCAATGGCCAGTCGACCCCGATGTTGACATATCGGAAGCCTTCTATCGTGTTACAATCTTTGGTTCCTTTTTAAATGGAACATCCTATCGTTACGAAATCTACTCCCAAAACGTCAACATTACCGAGAGGGCAGACAAAAGTATGCGGGTAGATTTCTTTGGTGGCAACGAGTTCAGCTGGTCGGGCTCAAGTCTCTTGAAGCCAAGACCGGTCTACAAGGCTACCATCAACGCGCCCGAGCTAGGCATAAAGGGGAGTATCATCCTCCAAGGGAACGTACGTACTTCCGCAACCACGCACCATCTATATCCACTGTTGACGTCTTCCTTGATACACAGCTTGCCGCGCCTCACTATTCTTGTGGCACCGACGCAGCAGGGGTCGATGAGCAGATAATCGAAGGAGTTGGCTGGGCAAACGCCTTACCGGATGCCAACGCAACCGCTTTTCTCCGGATCGGCGACACAGCCATGTCGTTCAAAGGTTATGGTTACCACGATAAGACTTGGGTCAACCAGCCATTTGACAAGGCCCTTCAGGCCGCATTCTGGGGCCACGCGCGACTAGGACCTTATGCCGTTGTGTGGTGGCACTCCCGTGCGCAGGACGGAACGGATATTAGCTCAGAGTATCTCGCCAGATGGGAAGATGGGCGGGTCATCGCATCTCGTTGCGTTGACAACCCCAACAACACGCTGGGCTGGGGCAAGGGGCAGATATGGCCGCTCGTTCCTGGCACTCCAGCGCCCGAGGGTATGATCATGCGCTGGGATCTGGGAGATGCCGGTGTTTTTGTTGCCAACATCACTAGCAACGACGTATTTGTCGACATCCCTTTCTGGCAGGCCGGGAGAGGACCTGTCACTGGCGGATTTGAAGGCCAAGAATCGTTTACGGATGAGACTGGATTGTGGTCACTCAACCAACTCCAGCCGCTATAAGGCTGCTACACTGTTTAGTTTGTATATATTATTCTTATTACTATATTAGCTTTTCTTGCCGTAGGCAGAGACCTCAGCAGCGACACTAAAAAAAAACACCTTTTTACACAACAGGATCTCAACAGCTACTTTACTTTATTGTGCTTCAAGTAGAAAAGCTAGCTGGAGTGCTGAAGATTGTGTTTTCTTCTAAAATTAATAGTCTCAATTATAATATTAATTCTAGGTAATCCTCAAAGAGAAAAATGGCTCATCCATTACTGCTTTTAGAGATCCTTTCGCGTGGGCATGTAGGGTAGGCCTTCTGCTGGACGAGGCAGTTGCGGCGATCTCCCAGCCACATGCTGCAGCCTCAGTGGCTTTCTGCGCAATTGCGACCAAACCGGGCCGCTCGGTCGCAGCTGCGTCCAAATGATGTGACAGTTTAACAGGCAGGCTCCCGTCAGCTCTGATCTGACCCGATCTTCAATTGTTCTCGTCATTATTTAAATACAATTTGGTTCCGTCCCGCCCCGATTGCGACTAATTTCGATCCCCAACGCCCTTGACAAACGCCGAATGCCTCCTCACGATCCGTTCCCGAACCCTAGCCGACGCGCGCACAATCTCGTCGTGCTTCCCTCCGAACCGATCCCGACATGAGACTCGTCTTGAAGCTCTAAATGACACGTTAAGCACGCTTTGCGATCTCATCCAACTCGTTAAACATCTTCTGGCTCTCGGGCTCCTGCACCACCGATGAATCCAACACCGAACCCAGCGCGTGCAACCGTTTGCTCGCTTTGGCAACCCGATTCTCGACCGAGGGAGCGGCGCGGCCCCGGGCCAAGCGGTCTTGGACACGAGACTGGCCTCCGTGCCAGAGGTAGTGATCCAGCATGGTCTCGGTGGCGACCGATGCCTTGGTGACTGGCGTCGTGCCCGTGGTCATGGTTGGGGTCTGCGCATCGGGTCAGTGCCTCAGACAGAGGCGCGTCATGTGTCTGAGCATTATGCTAACATGTGTTGGCTTGCTTTCTTTCTTTGGTCCTTGTCTCTTTCTATCCTCTATCTCCTAGTCCCAACTCCTCGAGACACCGTCGAAGCGACCAACAGCACAGCGCCGGTGTCTCTCGGGCGGCGGCGAGCCACGCCCCCTGCGCCTAGACCCCGTCCCTTTCTAAACGTTCAAGCGAATGTTGATCTTAGGTCTCACTGGTGATCACGGATTCGATGGCGCGGTGGTTAGATGATGTTCACGGGCACGGGAGACGAGATGCACTGGTTGATGAATGGCGCAAGTGACCAACGTGGACAGAGATTTTGGGACTTGGGTAAAAACGACAACGGCAGCCGAGATCGGGCAGGGCGAACGTGATTGATTGGCCTTGGGACGACGTCGAGTTGGTCGCGATTCTGCCTTGCGACCAACAGCCATTGCGACTGAGGGGAGGGGACGCTAGCCCAGGACGCCTCGCCGAGGGTGCTGGAGGCCGCAATCGCGTTCAGCGGATCAGGTCAATTGGGCCGATTTGGCAACATGCACAGCCCAAAAATGCAGGAGAGTAGAGCCAACAATGACTCATTGTCTAGCGACAATTTTGATTCAGAAAATAAACCTGGCCGAGTCGATTGTGCAATGCGCGACGCGATGCGCCCAGCAAGATGCCTTGACCGTGGTTCGCCCAGTGGCTCTCCAGACTTCGCTGCTGCCTGCGCCCCCACCCTCGGCTTCCCCAGACTGCCATTTTCAACCTGCACTCCGATCACAGAGCAGCTTTTCCCATCCAAGATTTCGCGACGGAACATCGATTCAAGGCAAACGGAATCGAATCGAGCCGCTTTAATCGACCGACTTGCTTACGACGTAGCGTCCCGGCCTGCATCAAGAACCAACACCGTGTTGCGCCGACGAGACGACGAGAGCGTACATCGAACGACACCGAATGCAAGTGAGACGGGGCAGTCTCTGTTCATTGTATCCATGACCAATTGACTGCATGATCGAGATGCGACAACATTATCATCGAGGAACAATGTGCGACGCGTACCACAGGGCCTTGCCTGCCTTTGCCTGCCACCGTCCCGCCCGACTCGAGAACTAAATCGCATCTCGGGGCACCGACGAAGACATACTAGCGCCGGATGAAGTGATAAATCGGCTTTTAAGCAGGGTCTGTTGCTCCATTTCGGTATAGGTAGTCACGGCTCTATGGCTTCTCTGGATTCTCGTTGCAAGACGAGTGTCTTCTGTCATCGGTTGCATCACATTTGTGTATTTTTCTCTCTTTTGCTAAAATCCCAACGCCAAGTCCTCCATCCGCGGACCGGCGCAGTCAAGGCCCAAGGTATCCCACTCAACGTGAACATTAACCACTTCCCCCAATGCCTGTGCCTAGCATCCCGTTTAAACATGTCATGCCACAAAGTTATCTCACATAAGGACCTTCATTCCCATGGCGGTCTTGCCCGCCATCTCTGCTAGCTCAAAGTGCTGCACCATCTTCGCTGAGCCTGAACCGCCCGACACGTCGGCCACTGTAACCGCCGCCTTTGTCGTTCCATTCCCAGGCGACAAGGCGTAGAGAAAGTTACCAGCAGCCGCCACGTCAATGAGACCCGGGTCGCCGTTGCAAGACAGATCCAGCTCCGACATGATGCTTGCGTCCTCGAGGCTCATTTCGACAAGTCTGTTACGACCGACGTCTGTCACGAATGCTGTCTTGGTCGCGGGAGAGATGGCAACCCAGCAGGTAGCCGTCTGGCCCTCGACCTTGCCAGTGGCCATGGTCGTTGCTTTGCTGCTGGAAGGGTCGACACTCAGGATTGCTGCGCCGAAAGCGGCGTCCGTGGCGAACACGTTGGAGGTGCCTGGGATTATTTGCGAGCCGAATAGTACGGCTGTTCCGTTTGGTGAGCTGCGGGTATCGTCTTTTGAGACCATTGCGGCCCCGTTGGATTGCATGACAGCCGAGACGGATACGAAGCCTGTCTTGTTCACAGCTGGGTCGCCCTTGACCATGGCGAACAACATAGACTCGTCTTCAGAAAAGAGGACTTGCGAACCCGTATTGGTAGGTCCCTTGGGTGGTGTCGTCTGTCCGAGGTCAAATGATCGCAGCTCGTCCATGGCACCGAGCCCCTTCCTCGAGAAGCTGCTGCAAGAAACACCGGCCTTGGCACCAGTCGAACCCACGCACACGACGTTGTTCTTGGCCGAAGCAGCAACAGTGTTGGGGAACTCGCCGGGAACCTTGACCGGCTGGCCGACCATCTTGAGCTTGGTTGGGTCAGAGCGTGAGATCTTCAGCATGCTGAGAGTGTTTGAACCAGCGTTGACGGCAAAGATGTGCTGCAACCGCACAGTTAGCAATGATAACATGCAGGCTGGGAGAGTTTCATGGGCTTACGTTGCCTGCGATGGTCAGGGCTGACTGGCTGATCAACGCATCAGGTGTCGCTGGCTTCCCGTCTGCGTCGACAGCCACGGAACCCGCGCCACCAGTCATGGTAACTCTACCCTTGGAAAGAGTACCGTCTTTCCGAATGGGAAGCGCAACAACGCCATTGGCCTCGTCGTTGGTGAGCAAGTAGATCGCCTTTCCCATTGTAGCCATGCCATCCATGCCAGTATTGCAGGTTGGATGGCTGCTAGCTTCCTGTGCCAGCCATAGGAATGCAGAGAGCAAGGAACCAAGTCGAAATGAGGGAACCATTTTGTATGATGGGATGGGTTTGAAGATAGCAACTAAGAGAATGTAAAGAATCGGAAAGTCGTTCCAGACGAATGCAGGCCTGCTGCGATGAATGAAAGAATGTGAGATGCTGGGCGATTGTAAGTATTCCCATAGACGTTGACCATGATGATCTTATATAGCAGTCTTTCAAGACTCACCGTCTGAAGTCGATATCTTGGCACTTCAACCAAAGACCCAAAACCGCAAGTAGTGGTAATCTGAATTTCCTCTTTGGGAAGAAGCGACAAACGCTGTTGTGCATCGAAGCGCTGAAAAGGCTTTCATCCCTCAAACCTGAAACGACCTGAGCTCGCCGTTCATCCAGTCTCCCATCACAAACAAGACAAACAATGCGAGTTGACACGCTGAGACGTCGGCAAGACCAGATGGCTTAGGCGTAGGAACCAATGAAACGGGGGCCCCCTGCGCCCGACGCGCCCTGGGTGAAACGGCTGCTCAGGGTGTAATCAGGATTTCCTCTTTGGGATGGCGCGATGTTACATCTCGGGCAATCTTGCCGATGGAGAAGGGGTCTCCAGTTAAAACCCGGAGAGCTGGGCGAGATCCACCATCGTTGGAAATCTTGAGGCGAGGAGGAGATACGGTCAGCACTTTATCAAGATTTATTGCAAGAATCAAGGATTAGGATGGCACGGCAGTTGTATTAGGCTAGGATTTAACTTTGGAAGATTATTATGACGTGTTGTACATTTCTGAGAGGACCAGGGCGAAGCTGAACTTCCTAAGACAAGCGATCTTCTTCATGGTCCCCCAGGCGTCCTTCTCGCCGTTTTCTTGCTATGGAATCTACAGCTGTGGCGCCCTTCCCTGTTGTCCTCGTTGTCCTGGCCTTCTAAACCCTTTGCCGCGCCCTCTTCCACCGAATCCACCCCTCGCTGGCTGAGAACCCGCTGCCGGGGCCTGGCCTGTTGGTGTACCGTTCTGCTGGTTCTGATTTCCTGGGGTAGCTGCACCACCACCGCCGCCCTGGCCATCTACAACCTCAAACTTGGTACAGTCATCCTGCGCACCTCGCTGAGCTACCGGCATCGTCACGGGCTGGTGGTTCTGCGCGGCAATCATGGTGCAAACGCGGTACACGCCTGCAGGCAACCCACCCTCGACAACAGCCTGGAGCAATCCCTGCCCGTTGCCATCATCGTCGATACCCTTGAAGAAGGCAAACCTGCTCGGGTCCGGAGGCACCGTCGACTTCAGAGAGCCAATGTCCTGGATGGTGACGTGACAATGGCCGATAATGTCTCCGTTCTGATCCAGATCTTGCGGGGCTGTGTAGTAGTTGGTAGTAGGGTTGACAAAATTGCCCGCGCGCAGATGAGTTGTCTGCACTTCGACGTTGAAGGTAGTGCCAGCGGTAAGAGGCTCGCCGGCTTGAGGGCTGGTGATCATGGCTGAGACCATGTTGGACGTTGCAGGGATCTTGCCCATGGGGATGGGGTTGCATGAGCCGGACTTGACCTGCGCGCCATTGGTGATCTGCTGGCCTTTGCAGAAGTTGATGAAATTGTTTGCATCCCTGCGGCCATCATGTCAGAATTTGGCTTAAAAGATATCTCTGGATCAATTGCTTACGTTGCTGAAGGGGCTTGGCCTGGCTTGATGCCCTCGGTGCCCGGCTCCTGTCCAGTCTTGGCGCTGGCGGATTGGATCAGGGCAGGGTCCAGGCAACTCTGTCGGCCTTGTCTGCCCTGCCTGGCAAAGAGCCTCGAGGCCTGCTCGAGATCACTATGGAAGACGGAATGCGCCGAGGCGTCAACCAGCCAGGCCGAGAAGAGAATGACGTAGATAAAATAAAACATGGTGAACGGTCTAGCCGAGAGAATGGAAAGAAGCGAAACGAAAGAAGCCCAAGCTCAACTCGGGGCAGTGCTGACTCGAAAATGCAGTGACCTTCTCCATCGCGACGTCCTGACAGGTTTTATATTAAACATGAACACGATGCCACTAGTCAACATATTTCCCCCTTTGGCACTTTATTTCCCCAAGTCGTAACTCGGCGTCGCATCAGTCGCTGTCCCTCCTGAACTTGAAGTCGGCCGTCCTGTCCTGCCTCCCCCCAGCAGGATAGCTTGGCCGCTTGGCTGCCGCAAATGTGCTTCAAGACGAAAGTGAAACGGGCTTGTCGAGGTCTAGACGAGGCTATTATATCTAGATCTAAAGGGCTTGGTTTCTTCGCTACGTCACAGGATCTGCAGCTAGCATGACCCCTTTGTAAGGGGCTACCATCTTGGTCCTATGTAACTTTCTTCTTGGTCCTATGTATTTCCTATTTTGGTTAGAGGCGGTAAAATAGCTTACTACCTTCNNTAATTATAAAGCTATTACTAAATTAAATTAATATACTACTTATAAGGTAAGAGCTTATTATACTATGCTAAGTATGCCTATTACTATTATTTTAGCTACCTCTCTTTATAACCCTTATTTTAT
>JAADYS010000230.1:0-17214 GCA_012931995.1 Fusarium albosuccineum | reverse complement strand
ATTAAATTATTAATTTAAATTGGTTTAATTAAACTTAAATTAGGTAAACTTAAATTGACCGCAGCCCTAACCCTTAGAGCGCGGGGGAACCAAGGTAAATCAAGCCAAAGCATGACCTTGAGTTGATGCAGAGCGTCAATTCGGGCCGCGATGGAACCTCCTCTCACAAACATGCTTTCACTCGATACCTCAACCATTTTACTCGATTGCAGCTCCTAACTTCCCCATGCTCCCACACCAATGGGCCCAGCCTGGCTCCTCAGCGGACGCCCCCGTCTCACGAGAGGCCGCGTCGTATGCTCGCCGCCGGGCAGGGACGGCGTGCACAGTTTGCCGTGGCCGAAAGACCAAATGCGACAACCAGCGGCCTATCTGCGGCTTCTGCAAGACAACAGGGGGTGCTTGCGTCTACCCCGATGACACACCGTCAGATGCGTCCAAGCTGGACAGAGGTAGTCTGGCCATCCTTCAGAGATTGGGCGAGATGGAGCATAGACTCGCTACTCTGCTCGATCGGCAGGACACGCGGGCAACCACTAATCCTGGTCTGGCCCAACAACCCTTGGCAGAACTCACCGATCCTATGCCAGGACCCGAGGGCTGGGGCGTGAGTCCTGGCCATGCGGTAGACCTCGGACATGGCCGTCCGCCCGCGGCCGATGTTGTCACGAGAAGCTCCGAGATGCGGGTCGAGAACATGCTTCGGTGGCCCGTCTTCTCAGTCAATCACCCGTCTTTAGCGTCGAGCCTTGGCCGCTTGGATGCGACGCAACGAACTGGGGGAGGCGAGAATCTGTTTGACCTCGACCCCGAGGTGATCCAGAATCTTGTCGAGAATTTTCTACTGACCAATCATATCAAGAATCCCATCTTCAACATCGATGAACTATGGGTTTGTGTCAGACGAGTAGCCGAGGCTGGGCTTAGATGGGATGGAGAGACATGTCTTGTGGTATGAACGCAAGCACTTCCGTCAACCGTTGAGACTGACTGTTGTAGCTCCTAATTTGCGCCATTAGCGTCCTATCACCAAACATAGTCGAGGAGATGCATCCCAGATACTCGAAAAGCCCCAGCCGCCTAGGCCGCGCCGAGTTGTACTTCCAGATGGCCCAGAGGAGGATCGGTATGCTTTACCACAGCAACTGTCTCATGGCTGCTCAGTGCAGCTTCTTGACAGCCGTCTATCTGATGACGACGATGCGAATCATGGCTGCTTGGAAGGCGTTTTCTCAGGCTGGCACCCAGTGCGTGGGTTTGCTGATTACGCGAGGCAGCCTCAACGAGGACGGAGTCGGCGCATCGCCAGCCGGGACGGGCCTTGGTGATGAACAGATGGAAGATAGCCTTTATTGGACCTGTCTGAAGAGCGAACTGTAAGTTCCTTGCAGATGGAACGAGTCTTCAATTTTTGACTTGTGACTCTACAGAGAGCTGCGAACCGAGCTGGGACTTCCGGGATCGATTCTCAACGACATGCACTACTCACACCTGTATCCATCGCCTCCGGACCCCAGCCAGCTGACGTTTGATGAGATGCGGCCGAGCTCAGAAATTCGGAGTGGGCGTGAGCGTGAGCGTCTGGAGCAGGGCTGGTTCTTCTACTTGGCCGAGATCGCCCTACGCCGCATCATGAACGACGCCCTTTCGGCTCGCTACCGTCTCCGTTCCTGGTATTACAACACGAGTTGGTGGACCTCATCCGGGGTGAAAGGGTACAGCGAGTACGTGGATGGTTTTAGGGCCGAGCTCAACACGTGGAAGGAAATGCTGCCATCGACAATGCGCTTCTCTGATGATCCACGCGAACCAACTCGAGACGCACTCAAGGGGATCCTAAGGGGCCACTTGATCGACGTGCTGGACGTTCTATACTTTCCCGCTGTCCAGGCCGTCGTGTGTAAAAATATCAGGGAGCTTAGCCCTCTCATCTTATCCATGGCACGTGTAGCCCTAGAGAATGCAATGTACAGAATCACCATCTGTGAGGAGGGTTTCTGGCATCGCCATCAGGGCACTTGGCTGATGATCCGGACATGTTCTCGTAGCACACTGCAGCTGCTCGCCACGGCACTTCGGGCGCAACAGGAGCCGTGCCTGGCAGATCTGCTGCCAAATGGGTGGATGCAAGCTGTAGCAAGCATTATGACACTCATAGAGTACTGGGAAGATGAGAGTCCGGACCTGGGGTTGTTACTGGCGCGCTTGCGATCACTAGCCGCGATAGCTGGATGTGGGCACATGACTCCAAATTGATGCTTTGACCGACTCATGATGCGCGTCTGACTTCCTTGTCATGTTGCTCGTACAATCGCGGATCTGGGGATAACTTGGTGGAGAATCGGCCCCTGGACAAGAGGGTCTTGTGGGGTAGAGAGGTGGCTTCGGAGGGCGTTGCGATATTCCCCGACAGCGATATCCCCCGATGGAGCAGCACCCAAGACAGCAACGCGGTTGCAATTGATGTAACTATCCATCTAGGGGCTCAGACAATTTTAGGCTCATCGGTTGAGAGTTTCCGCTTTTTTGTTGCATTTATTTGGCGCACTCCAGAATGATCTCTGACCGTGTACCTCCCACCCCAACTCTTCCCATTGCCCATCTCATTCCCCAGTGTTGACAACATGACGACTCTCACGCCGCTTTCCAAAAGCGATGAGCTATCTCCCTCGGTTTCTTTCGATGCCAGGCATACCATTTTCGATATTAACCCGCTCATCTACGGCGGCTTTACAGAGTAAGTATGGCGATTCTCAATTTGTGCATGCCTTAGGCTGAACTTGTTTAGGCATATGGGCCGGTGCATATACGGCGGACTTTACGAGCCAGACCAAAAGCATGGCCTCTCTGACAACAATGGCTTCCGCGCGGATGTCATCGAATGTATGAAGGAGCTCCAAGTACCTGTTGTACGCTACCCCGGGGGCAATTTCTGCGCGACTTACCGCTGGCAAGACGGCATCGGTCCCAAGGATAAGCGTCCCAAAAGAACAGAACTCGCTTGGCAGGGTAGAGAGCCCAATACTTTTGGTACTGATGAATTTATGGCCTGGTGCAAGCAGGTCGGCACTGAGCCGTACCGTTGCCTCAACATGGGAACGGGGACGCTTGAGGATGCGCTGGCGTGGCTCGAGTACTGCAACGGCAATGACGATGCCTACTATGCCAACCTGAGACGTCAGAACGGTCATCAGGAACCTTATGGAGTCAAATATTGGGCGTTGGGTAATGAAATGTGGGGTCCATGGTTAGTGTTCCCCGTCTCTGGGATCGCAATACTGAACTGATGATGAGAATGCAGGCAAGTCGAGCAGCATACCAAGGAAGATTATGCCAAGAAGGCTATACAATGGGCACGAGGTATAATTACCACTCTAATGTCTTCGTTTTCCTGTTCTAAAAAGCTTTATAGCCCTGAAACTGCTCGACCCTGCCATTCAATTGATCCTGTGTGGCAAGGATGGATACTCTGACTGGGACCGATACACACTCCAGCAATGCGCCCGATGGATCGACATGCACTCCATCCATTACTATTCCATGGGCAGAGGCCACTACCCCAATATCTCGTCTGTCTATGGCGCCGAGCGAGCGATTCAGATCTGCTCGTCCCTTATCGACCTCGCACGCTGCGAGTTTGACATGTCGGCATTCCCAGAGGTTGATCGCATCAACTCCAAACCTCTGTGCAAGAAAAGACCCACCATCTGCTTCGATGAGTGGAACGTGTGGGACCCTGAGCGTGCACCCGGAAACAAGGGAGCCGAGGAGCACTACAACCTGAGTGATGGTTTGGCTGTTGCCATCTGGCTCAACGTTTTTATTCGTAACAGCAAAGAACTCGGCATGGCCACTATTGCGCAGAGCGTAAACGTCATTGCGCCACTCATGACGACTCCCCGAGGAGTGTGGAAGCAGACGACTTACTTTCCTCTGCTTCTCTTTTCCAAGTATATGCATGGAAAGTCAATCGCCGTGCATGTTCGGTCAGGGACTTATGAGGGCGAGACATGGCCTGAGTGGATTCAGAGCACTTGCGTTGTGCCCAAGCTTGATGTTAGTGCGGCCATCGATGACGACGGTTGGATGAATGTCGCTGTGGTAAACTCAGACGAGAGCCAGAGCTTCAAGACGAGGCTAGACAGCATCAAGGCTGGAACTAACGTTCAAATTTTCACTGTCGGCGGACAGGATTTTGTCGCCACTGACGGTAATTCTGAGGATAGTGAAAAGATCGGTATGCGCGAGTCAACATGGATTGCCAATAGCGGGTTTACCTTTGAGCGCCTGAGCTTTACTCTGTTGCGGTGGAAGGTGTAGGATCGAAGACGAGAAGGAAGTCAGGCACTGTCTGTGTTACTTCCTTCCCATCAAGGGCAGGGTTGTCACTATACAAAAGAACATTTATCCAATTAGACAAACAAATTATACTCGATCTCCTAGACTTCAAGTTCCGACAGGTTGATCGCCATCGTCACCACACCCCGTGCGCCAAACTCGTCCAGAATGGCCTTTGTAAACGCCACTTGCAGAGCCGACTCGGACTCATTCCAGGAAGCCTCGTTCCACGTGTACCTTGCATCTGCAGGGATATCCCCAACCAATGTTCGACCCTGTTCCTCAAGCGCCATGAGCTTACGCCGAGCCAACAGACTTGCCCTGGCCTCCCAGCCACCCATACCAGAAATCATCTTCTCAAAGGTATCCAAAGCATCTTGTCGGATCTGCCTGTTTCTGCACTTCTGTGATACAAAGTTGAGAACGGGGAGAACATAGATATCTAGAACAGTCTCGATGCGCGAGACTGGCTTCACCTCCTCGGCCAACGAGTGCGTCATGGTCATGATGTCGCGAAAGACAGGTTCAAATCCATCATAGCTCATCTCCGTCGGGTCCAGACAGCAGTTAAGAAGGATGAATACGACCTTTTGACCAATGTGAAAGATCTTAATAGTCCGTTGCTGTACAAAGCTTGTCTCTTTCTCACATCTTTGCACAATTACCTTTTCCCATTCGCGAAGCTGTCGTAGAAAGGTGGCCCGGTGGTTCAACAGCCGCTTGTGGCTCAGGGCGTCCTCGCGTGGCGTTGTCGCTTGCTGCATTGCCTTGACGACGAAAATGACAGCTCGTGTTATAAAGCTGTTCCACAACCCGCCAAACACAACAAAATCGGCGTCCACTGAGGGGACGGAGCTAGGCATCGGGTGTGCGGGGAGCCTAGACCAGCAGTTCCGCTGCAAGGGGAAGAACGGCGTGTTAAGGCTGAAGAAGACCTGCAGCCGGGGTAGGATGCGCTCGGCTTGATCCAGACCCTCGTCGTTGGAGGCCGCTGTGAAGAGCGGCTGTGGCTGGGATGGGTACTTTGAGTTGACTTCTTCCACGAGCTGATCTTTCTTCTGCCGTAACAACTCGACACTGCTTGTCAGCATCCTGTCGGCAGCCTTTGTGTTTCCATGCAGCAACTCAAAGAGGAAAAGCAGAAACATGTTGATGAGAACGTTGCGGCGGGAGATGGTCTGGAAGTTCCTCTGCATCCTGGCATGCAGGGTTGAGATGGCTTTGGTGTGGTACTGAACTGCGAGTTGGTGGGTTGCATCGCTGGGCTCCCGTGAGAGGCCGACCAGGGGTTCAGGGCCCAGGCGGCGCAGAGATAAGATCAGGGCCCCAATGCCCAGGACGGAAGAGCGGACACATTCATCGCTCATGGCCTCCCTGGGGATAATCCGGTTCCAAAAGAGAGTGCAGGGGGTGTACGCAAAGTCATGGGCCATCTGATGACGAAACATGTCAAAGTATGGAACCTCTCCCTCCTCAAGGGTTGTAGCTCTTGGTTGGATATAGAGCTTCCCTAATAGGTCAAGCCCAGTTGCATCTGCCCTTGGAAGGATGGGCTTCTGCTGGGGTGTGGCAGAACGGCCATGGCGCTGCTTTGGCTCAGGGTACTCGCAGCCACGGCTGGCCTTTTGGCAGCGAGAGCATTCTGGCTTGCCCTCGTCGCATTTCAGATGCATCTTTTTACACTTGGAGACGCGGGACACGTTAGCTAGGGCGTCGGTAGCGTCTCGGGTCAAGGCAAGCGAGGGTGTCGACAAGGAACAGGGACTTGACAGCCAACCTTGTTCGTCGTCAGATCCAATCGACTGCCGATGTCACTTACCGATACGCAGCCACCGCGGCTCTTTGGAGCGCTATTGCGAGGACGCCTCTGCGCCAGAATGTTCCTGGGCAGGGTGTTTGCGAGTGCGTTGCTTGGAATCATGGTGTCTCGTGCCAGGCTGGTGGCTCAGCGGGGGACTCTGGGCGGTCTGGAGGTCAGCGATGGGCTGTTCAGATTGGAAGTGAATACGAATGGGGTTGGAAAGTTCCAGGGCATGTTATGTAACGCTGATTACCTGCCAAAGACCGGTGGGACGGGACCAGGGTTTCGCTGACGACAGTGACGAGGACAGCTGTGATGACATCTCGGCTCCCCACCAAGCTAATGCCGCTCAGCCCTATTAGCCCCGGATGTTGATTGGCTCCAGTGTACGACTTTCCCGATTCGAACAAGATCGGCGGCGATAATGCCAAGCAAAAGGGGGCCTCCCGTTAACCTTTGAGACAGGGCTGGGCTTCGCTCGGCCGAGGGAGCTGACTGAACCAATCATGCGACGTGTTAGGCGACACTTCTCCTGTCCCCATCTCGATTTGGACTTATGAATCAAGCGGCTTCGGCTTGGGCGGCGCCTCGTCTCCATGATCGGATCAAATTGTCCTGTCGCCTGAGCCTCACCGAGTCGGTATAAAATGATTTTGGAAAAGATGCAGAGATAGATCCTGTGACTTGATCGTGTCGGAACCTACCTTGCTGAGCGCCTCTATTTCACCATGCGGCCAATTGCTCCCCATCAGCAGCCTTCAAACCCAGTTTCTTTGCATGAATTGAGAATAATACCTCCAAGAGTCAAGCGGGCCTCAAGACGTTGGGAGCGTACCGGAAAGCCCAAGTCTCGGGCGGGGTGCCTCACCTGCAAGACGCGGAGAGTCAAGTGTGACGAAGCGAAGCCAACTTGTGTTCGTTGCGCCAAGGCCAACTTTGAATGCGACGGGTACGACAGCGAGCCTGGAAGCAAGTCACCGTCATCCAATGATGCGAACAGCCATGGCACAAGCAGGCTGGTCGCTGGCCAGCCAGTTCTGTTACCCAAAGCTGACGCCAGCCCTACAACGCCACCACTTGATACAAGTCCAGCCTCAAGTGCTTATTCAGATACCCACGCGTCGCTGCATCTAATGGGCTCGCTTGCCTCGACAAGCAACAGCGTCACTTACTTTGACGCATTCCGCAATCAACTATCACAAAGCAACGATGGCTTCTACTATTCAGGCTTCTTCGCTCGCATCATTATGGAGGAGTCACTCTTGGATGAATGCATTCGCCAGTCTGTTCTCGCCATAGGCGCACTCACTCATGCAGCCATGTTGGCAGCCCAAGAGCCCTATCAGTCCAATAACATAAGGACCATGACATCCACGCCACCCAGATTCGCCGATGAGCACCATCAAGAATCTCTGCGGTATTACGCCCACGCCCTCACCAGGTTCCGGGACCGTATGCAGACCGACCACCAAGTATCACACAGGTGGATACTCATCATGACGCTACTGCTCGTTGTCTACGAGATCCTGCAGAGCGACTTTGAAACGGCCGATAGGCTCTTGGATTGTGGAGTGCGGGTGCTCCAAGACTCGTTAAAAAGCTACCAAAATATGCCGACCTCGCAACTGCAGGCTTTTGCCAGCGGTGGTACCCCAAGCCATGCCCAGACGCTGCCTTGCTTCGCTATGGCAGATGAGTATTGCAGTCGCCTAAGCCTGAAATGGGCGTCTGTGATACTTATTAAGAATGACAGCCTTCTACAGTTCCTTGATCTTGGAGTGGATTCATCCACAAGCTTCGCCACGAGCTGGTCCGAGTTCAACGTTTTTGCGGACAAGTATTTGAGTCAGTACTGTACAATGAGCATTGGTGGAAGTGAGATCCTTACAGGTAGCCATGCATCTGGATAGAACTCTTGTAATAAATACATGCCTGCTTTTTATATAGACGGAGGTGGCCATAGCTAAGAAAGACATGCAGACTTGACCCTAAGTGATAATAACTTGGCCCGCTGATAAGTAGCTTAAGTGATCAGGATAAACAAATTAATCACCATATTTTTACTGTATCCCAGGACCTTATATAAACCTTTGTAATTATGCCATGAAAGCTCTAAGTATAATTATGCAGACTCTAGGTAGACTTCCGCAATTCATTCTCGAACGGGCAGCTTCTCTGAATTATCACGACCCAACCATAGTAGTTCATGACGACCATTATGCCCACATGTGTCCAATATCGCCTTGTCCTTCGTAATAAGATCAAAATCCAAGTCGGCAATCACCATCCCTTCTTGAGTAGAAGGCAGGTCTTGCGTCATCTGCCGTCCATCGGGACCAAAGATCTTTGCATTGCCTCCGCCAGCGACGTTGAAAACTGGGGCTTGCTTGATACCCATCTTCTCAATAGAGGGTTCCGTGATAACTGTGGTAGAATGCAAAGTGAAGCACTGGGCCTGGATCGAGTACACGCGTGATATGGCAGCAACAGCTATCGGGGTCAGCAGTGTTCGTGAATGCGACAATGACACATACCTTCGTCAGACATAGAATATGGCTCAGGGCCGCCGCTGTGAGTCGGTACACATGGCCACACGGAACAGTGGATTTGTTCCCCTTGCGAAGATGTATTAAAGTTGATCAAGGGGTTGAAGTGTTCCTGGTCTGCGTCAGTCGAATTCAATTTGTATCCAGTTGTTCATACTCCACATGACAACTGCCCAACTTTGCCCACAGTTGTTTCTACCACGTTGTTCAGAGACGGACCGTGTCCGTCGCCAAAGACAGTTCTCTCGATATGAAAAGGCTTAAGCTTGCGTCTGGTCATGAGAAGCTCCCCGTCGCTGTTGATGGTACACTGCGCGATGTAGATGGAATTACCACTGAGCTCAGAGAAGCCTAGGCAGACTACAATCTTGTTCTCTGCAGCACAAGCTCGGAGCTCTTGCATCTCACTCGAGTCTATCACTAGTGAGTTCTTGACATACTTCACGGTCATCTCCAAGTCCATGGGGCGTGCCCTAGTGAAGGGAGTCAGTAGGCGTGACAATGAGGGAGGGTAAGGAATGTCTGACCAGATCCATGTTGGATACCCCGGAAGCCACAGTTCGGGAAACACGACTAATTCTGCTCCTTTTGAGGCAGCTTCCTCGATAAATTTGCACGTCTTTTTGACAGTGCCTGGAAGGTCGAACCACTCAGGCTCTGCCTGGACAACGGCGGCTTTGACGACTTTCTTCTCCCGAGACATGGTGATGAGCAACACACGAGATTTCAATATTGGGATAAAGCTGGAACTTTTGTTAAAATATCATATGCCGAGAAAAGCATTAAATATTGTTGCTGTCTATAACCAAGTCCGTTGATGTTCGCCAACGAAGACTACTAAAAGCCTTTCGCTGATTGGACTACGGTACGACATGCCTCTTTCAATACCCAGGCAGGTTCAGCCTTATTAAGCGCGCCAAAGATGAACGTGTTCCTGGAAACCAATTTTCGGGAAAATGATACGAGTCGTTGATGCTCATTGGTCAATGGCCCCGGAGATGCCGTCGGGGGGAGATGTTCCTAGCTTCATCTCCAACTGCGGGACGTCTGACGTGAGATTGACGTGCAGGGCTGTGCAATGGGTAGATATTGCACCAACCTGCAATGATTCCACATCGACTATATTGCTGACTGACCTGCCTTTGATATGCTGCCTGGCAAGTTGTCATTCAGCCTCGCTGGATCGGGCGACATGAATCGGCATCATCACAGCCACGCCATGTTGAATGCATTAGGACACAAGGGATGGCATTGACCAAGAGATGAGACTTCATCTAGTATGCCTTGGCGTTTTCATATGCCCAAACGCTAACATCAACCAGAAGACACCATGATATAAAGCCGACCAAGGCTTGGAGAAGTCACATATGTTCCAGTCTTGTCACTGCAACCCCAAATCCCACCACCATGATGCGTTCCATTTCCCTCCCGTTCTTTGCTGGACTGGCTCTGAATACTCTTTCATCACAAGCTGCACCAAGCCGTCAAGCATCTTGCCGAGACATACCCTCACCCAACGTCCCTGGAGCCATCGTCAAGTCCATCACCACACAAGTCTATCACGACCATTCCGTCTCTGCATTTCCTCCTGCGCTACTTCAGAATGTGTCCGGCCTGGATATCTGTGAGGTCAATGTGACTCTCACACACTACGGTGACGATGACATTGTCCATGTACAAACTTGGCTCCCTCTTCACGGCTGGAACTCTCGCTTCCTAGCTGTTGGCGGAGGCGCCTGGGCAGCCGGACTCGGCAGCGTCGATCTCGCCTTGCCCGCCTCCCAGGGCTATGCTGTTTCATCAACCGATGCGGGCTTGACTGGAGGTCCTCTTGACCCTGGGCCTTGGGCATTGAAGCCAGATGGAACCGTCAACACTGGTCTTCTCACCAACTTTGCCTCTCGGTCTGTTCATGACATGGCTGTTGTGGGCAAGTCAGTCGCCAAGTCATTCTACAAAAAGTCTGCGAAGCATGCATTCTTTAATGGATGCTCTACCGGAGGTCGTCAGGGCTTAGCCGCAGCGCAGACCTATCCCAATGATTTCGACGGAATCCTTGCTGGAGCACCTGCCATGTACTGGACTGAGTACGTCGTCGCTGAGCTGTGGCCTCAAGTTGTCATGAAAGAAGCAAACTATTACCCGTCTCCCTGTGAGTTGGACGCGTTTGTCGCAGCTGCTGTGAAATCGTGCGATGGAGCAGACCAAGTCAAAGATGGTGTCATAACAGAGCCGCTCAAATGTCACTTTGACCCTTTCGCTCTCGTCGGTCGCAAAATTCGATGTGACCAAGGCTCTGTGGTCATCACCCGCAAAGCAGCCTCCACCATCAGCAAGATCTGGGCCGGGCCTACAACCTCGACCGGCCAGAACCTATGGTACGGCATGCTAAGGGGCGCATCACTCAAAGACCTCACCAAGTCAAAAGTGGTCAACGGGACGAAGGTGGGAGATCCATTCTTTGTCGCAGACACTTGGGTGCGCAACTTCGTCAAGGCAGATCCCAAGTTTGACACTACTCAGCTTGATCCATCCAGTTTTGAATCAACATTCTATGAGTCTAGGGACAAGTTCAGTCACGTCATGGATTCCGCCAACCCTAACCTGTCTCCATTCAATGCAGCCGGAGGCAAACTCCTCATCTGGCACGGCCTGGCGGATCAACTGATCTATCCCCAAGATAGCATCAAATATGTCGAAGAAGCCAAGCGCACTCTAGAGCAATCGGGAGAGACATGCGCAGTAACAGACTTTCTTCGCCTGTTTCTGGCTCCTGGTGTTGCTCACTGCGGTTACGCTCAGAGTGCTGGAGCTGTTCCGACAGATCCCTTTGGTGCGTTGGTGGATTGGGTTGAGAAAGACAAAGCACCGAGAGTACTGGCTGCCCACACAAAGTCGGACGCCCCAGTTCAGTTCTCTCGTCACATTTGTCCGTACCCTTCAGTATCGAAGTACACGGGGAAGGGCGACCCCAGACATGGCCGTAGTTTTGTCTGTGTCGGACGACATGGGTAAACTGAAGCCCATAGTTCAAGCTTCCAACCTAGACATGGGAATTTAGAAAACCAGTACCATTATACAAATCTTGCATTATTATTTTGGATTTGTTAGAATAGACGCGGCGGCAGTTCAATTGGAGATAAGGTGCTTGTTGTGAATCGATAGTGGAATAATGTTTTATAAAGTGCTGCGCGCTCTAACAACGGTAGATCGAGGCTCTAAATTGGCACTTTCGCCCAGGCTATGAAACCCAAAAGACCTGTACAGTCTCATCAAAATGCCAAGTTGTCGGTTGCCTTGTTTACCCATCGTGATGATGATAAGAGGCTGGTGCTAAGCTCCGGATTGTCTAACACTCCGCATGCCTCACGCAGAAGCAGAATGTTCCATGACCTGAATTATACGACCAAGAGCAGCGGATTGCCTGCAAATTTCATGATCTAGTGTACGCAAACATAACGTTAGCTGGGTCAATGGCGGCGGGTGATATCTCCAAAACGAGCTCGTCAATTCAGCCGGTCGTTGATAATCATCTCTGACAATTGTGCTGCTTATACGATTGGCAACTTCCAATTGGACGAATTGAGAGGTGGTGTGAGAATCTGGAAACACGATGCGCTGTGTCCAACGTTTCGGCCGAAAGTCGTCCGGGCCGTTTGTAATCAGCCGCACCCACATGCAAGAGTAGGCTAAGATGAGTGGAAATACGTGGAAATGCACGCGATACAAGCTGAATAATTTCTTGCAGGTTCTTGAGATGCGGTATCAGTTCAAAATGTATTTAAATGGCCCTTTTCCTGTTGATGGTAATAATTGAGACATTCGAAGCAAGTCGCCCAGCTAAATTCACAAGCAATTAGCACCTCTCCCACAACCACCCAGCTAGATACCTAACGCCGCCTCAAAATGACCGACCACGGAGAAATTGTTCATTCTGTGAGTTAAATCTCTAACAACTCGGTGGGCTTCCTATACTAATGATGGGTTGCAAGAAATGGAACTTTGCAGACATTCCCTCCCTCTCGGGAAAGGTTGCCCTTGTTACTGGCGCCAAGTATGTTCATACGCAACTCCTCGAGTCTCTCCAACAGCATAACTAACTCGAGTCTTCCAGTACGCCTGATGGAGTTGGCTACCATGTCGCGCATCAATTGGCCCTGAAAGGAGCCAAGGTCTACATCGGTGCTCGCAGTCTCGAAAAGGCAACCGGTGCCATCAAGACGATGCTTGCCGAGTCACCAGAGATAAATGCAGCGTCTCTTCGCCCCTTTGTCGCCGACATCGGAGACTTCAAAAACGTACAACAAGCCGGAAGGAACTTCGCAGCAAACGAAGATCGCCTTGACATCTTGGTCAACAATGCCGCTGTTCTTGCAAGACCTCTGGACAAGGACGCCAATGGCATCTCCGTGTCTTTTGGAATCAACCACCTAGGTCCGTTCATCTTGACCAAAGAGCTTACTCCTCTACTTGTCAAGACTGAAGCTTCGTACCCTGGAGTTCGCATCGTTAATGTCGCCTCGACGGCACATTACGACTCCCCTGCCGGCGCTACGTTCAACTCCGTGGATGACTTCAATAATCCGTTTGGTAGTGAAGATGACACCACAAGCAACTATCTGCGATACGGGTTTTCCAAACTCGGCAACATCCTCCACACCAAAGAGCTGCAACGACGCTTTGACGAGCAGAATATCAACATCCTGGCTCTAAGCGTGCATCCCGGCGGTGTTTCTACCAATGGAGCAGCAAAGTACCTCGGTGGTCGAGACAACGATGCATTTCGGGCTGGTCTCTCACCGTTTGAGGGCGCAATTACACCCTTGTATGCTACCGCTCACCCGGAACCAGCTCAGAACAGAGCCAAGTTTGCAGGGTCATTTGTCATGCCTTTTGGTGGCTTGAAGGAAGTTTCAGAAGATGCAAAGAATACGAAGCTAGCTAGGCAACTTTGGGATACTACTGAGAAAGTTCTGGGGGATTTGTTGGGTTAAGCGGCTTTGGAGTTGTTGTTCTGCGTTCATGCATCTGGTGCTTCCCAGATTTTTCCTGAAGTTTCATATACTCTCATAAACAGTAGAAGTATAGATCTCGGGATTGCTTCAAAAACTAGACATATCACAATGAAAATGTTCATACAAAAGTTTCGAAGTAGTTGAGCTGAACGAAAGGCTTCGTTGATCTCAATATCCTGTAACACGCTCGTGGCATCTATGACCCCGATCCTGCCATAGGGTAGCACCGTAGGAATACGTCCGAAGCTTCTCGGTGCAATGACTCGTGTACATCCATAGGATCTACACACTATACGGGCGTCTGCAAGTTTTGCCATGGTTAAGAGTCATTTTTGGACCCTGGCCTTGGCATCAAGTGGTCACTTCGATATTGTATTTGCGAATAGCTTCTATTTCGTATCCCTCGACTGATGAATCCGTCAAGCCACAGACCACAAGCGCTGAATTGACACGGCCTGTGCCTCCTCGAGCAATGTACCACTCGGAGGGGCCGATTCTAGACCATCTCTACGACGCCGTGATTGGTCAATGAGACCGCTAATTTCTCGGCGGCTCCACTCATCCCTTCCACGAACTACCGTTTCTGGCAGTGAGAGCTGTCGGGCCGACAAGACCAAGTTTGGAGTCTAAAGCCCCTGACGCCTCGACTTTTCCTCCTCGATCCAACACCTCTCGGACCGACAGCTTTCGCTAGCTCGTCTCAGCCCCGGAAAGCTTTCTCCTCCTGAACCCCAGATTCTCCTTGGCTTTTCCCATTCCAACGTTCCCCAGACCAATGACAGCCGTTTGGAACACGGCAGAGGCACACGCGATCGGAACCGATGGCCTGACTGCCTCCACAAGCCACGTCCCTCGTGATCCCCAGGAACCTGGAGACATGACGCTTGCTTCCGACGCCTTACCCCGTGGGATGAACTGACATCGTTTTTTTTCTCTCCGCAGCCAGGGATTGGCATTGTGCCAGCCGAGTTGAGAAGCTGAGACCTGCATTACCACCTACCAACCAGACATCCAGACGCTTTGACCCTCTTGGACACAAAGTGCGACGCGACAAACTCTTATTTAAAGTTACGCGAATCCCCAGGTTTTCGTTTCCAGAAGATCAGCATCGAAGCACGACACTGGACATCAAGACTCTGGCATCTTGTCAACCACTCTATTCTACTACATCTTCACGCCGTCACCATGGCCTCCAAGGAGTCCCCGGCTGAGGTCGAGGCCGTCCACGACGACGAATACAAGGGCCAAGTCCACCATGCTGAGGCCAGCGCTGCCACCGACAGAGAGCATACCTTGACCTTCAGAGATGCTCTCCGACTCTACCCCAAGGCCATTGGCTTCTCCCTGCTGTTTTCCACGGCTATTATCATGGAGGGTTATGATCTGGCCCTCATTGGATCATTCTACGGTTACAAATCGTGAGTATTCCCTCGGGACCTTTATACGACAGGAGCCTAACATTCCTCTAGTTTCCGCGACAAGTACGGCAATGAGCCCGATGGCGAAGGCGGCAAAGTCATCTCTGCTGATTGGCAGACCTATATCCAGGTCGGAGGCATGTGCGGTCAGATCATCGGTCTCTACCTCAACGGTTGGGTCTCGGACGCCATTGGCTACAAGAAGTCCATGATTCTCTCCCAGATGCTCATGATCGCCCTTATCTTTATCGTCTTCTTCGCCCAGAACCTCCAAACTATCCTCGCTGGCCAGATCCTGCTGGGAGTCCCGTGGGGTGTTTTCCAGACCCTCACTCTCGCCTACGCTTCAGATGTCGCCCCCGTCGTCCTTCGACCCTATCTTACAGCCTATGTCAACCTCTGCTGGGTCATTGGCCAATTGATCTCTGCAGGAGTCCTTCGTGGCTTCCTCAACCTGGACAGTGAATGGTCCTACAGAATCCCATTCGCCATCCAGTGGGTTTGGCCGCCGTTCATCATTCTCGGAACTCTCTTCGCTCCAGAGTCTCCTTGGTGGCTCGTCCGCATGGGCCGACACGACGAGGCCAAGAAAGCCGTTCAAAAGCTGGTTAGCCCCAAGCCTGACCTCGAGTTTGACGCCGACGCCCAAGTTGCCATGATCCACGCCACAAACGAGCTCGAGAAGTCTACATCTGCTGGTACCAACTACTGGCATTGCTTCATGCGAACCGACTTGCGACGAACTGAGATTGCCTCCATCACCTATGTTGCTCAAGCTATGTGCGGTAGTGTGCTCATGGGCTACTCTGTCCAGTTCTACGAGCGTGCCGGCCTGTCCTCAAACAACTCGTTCACCTTCAACATTATCCAATACGCCGTTGGAGCCGTCGGTGTCATCCTCTCCTGGTTCTTGATGGCTAAGCTTGGCCGCCGCACCCTCTACATTCTGGGCACCTTTATCCTCTTCGTCATCCTGATTGTCGTCGGTGGTCTTGGCTTTGCGGACACAAGCAACCCCGGTCCCTCGTGGGCTGTCGGCAGCCTCCTCATCTTCTACACCTTCATTTACGATATGGCCGTTGGCCCCGTCTGCTACACCATCGTGGCCGAAATTCCGTCCACCCGTCTCAAGGCCAAGACCATCGTCCTCGCACGAAACTTCAACAACATGGCTGGTCTTATTAACAACACTCTCATGCCTCGCATGCTCGGTGTTAACTCGTGGAACTGGGGCGCCAAGACTGGTCTCTTCTGGGCCGCTTTCTGTCTCCTGATCATGATCTGGGCCTTCTTCCGTCTGCCTGAGCCCAAGGACCGCACTTTTGGAGAATTGGATGTGTTGTTCGAGCACAAGGTCAGCGCTCGCAAGTTTGCCTCCACTCATGTGGATCAGTTTGGCGACGACAAGGGTGCCGTTCAGGTCGACGCACATGCCAAGTAGTCCCGTCTACGGGTCCATTCTAAAGCTTTTGACTATGGGTCGGTAATGGGGTCAATTAGATAGCAATAGGCAGGCAAGGTTGTAAAGTAGCTACCTATACATAGTCCCAAGCCAGTTCATCTCTTTTATTTAATTAGCCATGCAAATATCTTAAACATCGAGATTGTGCCGTACGCCGAGGTAGCAGTGATACCGTCAATCATTCTCTGAGATTAAAGTAGATTAAAGATCCATCCAGAGTCCTGTCCATTTGTCATGAAAACTTTGTTTGCCGTTATTCAGGCCTGTGAACTGCCCACTTGACTCCCCAATGGGGAAATTCTCGTCGTCGCTCCCCGCTGCGGAGCTGAGTCCGTTTAGCCTCGCGATATTCGGGACCAGAAGCTCCATGGAAAACCGGGGAAGCCTCCGTGAGCACCCGCATAACCGCGGCAGCACCAGCCATCGCTTGCACAAGCCCTGCCTGGCCCAGAACCCCGGGACTACTGTACGTAAGGATTTCCTAATGCTTGGCACAGTAGCGGTACTTCTGAGTGTCAAGGGGTTAAGTCACCGTATATTAGCTATAACGAGGAAGACGGAGGATTCCGGCGATATTGGCATAAGGGGTGTGGGGATTCCCTATACCTGTTCTTTTGGATTAGAATTAGTATAT
>JAADYS010000229.1:0-21995 GCA_012931995.1 Fusarium albosuccineum | reverse complement strand
ATTTGGTTTATTGTTGAGAGCTGCCTTTATGGCGCGTTATTAAGTAATTGAGTTATATGTAAGGTTAAAGTTAGGCTTTGCTAGGAGAGATCTAGCTAGGGAGGGAATAATAATGATCTGGCTTAGTAACCTTGCCTAATTAGGCAAGGCGGTGAGGAAAAGTGGGTCTATTGGTGTAATTAGTAATAGTTATTGGTGCGAATAGTAATACTTATATGATGTGAGCATGACCGATGTTATCGAATCGCCCGGGAGAGGCCGCCCGCGCAGTTAGGCTAGAGAACCCAAAGCGTGATCCAAATGCAAAAGTAACAAGAGGGCCCCGGCAACAATAAATTAACTTTACTTACACAAGCGAGCTCGCTAGTAATGCCATCATCGATGCCGGTCCCGACGGAGTTTTCGGAACCTTGGAAGAACAGAGCTCTGGGAGGAGCGGCAAGCCCCTGGATGATGACATTTATCCCCTTGAGTACCGTGGTCAGTCCAGTCCTGTCGCAAAGAGATGGCATGCTGGAGAGCCGCAACCCTTGCAGGGCTGTGGTTTGCTGCAACTTGTAAGCACCCGTCAGGAAGCGAGAGAAAACTGCTTCTAGCCCTGGTTCAGAAGAAACCGTGGCGCCCCTTGAGTCTCCGAGGGTTCCCATTCGCAGACCTGACCGCCTGCCGGAGGGCTCGGAACCAGGGGTGGCCACACAAGCCAGACCGAGCCATTGGATGTATTTCCTTTGCAAGGACCTAAACAGGGGAACTCCAATGAGTTCAGTGGGGATACGCTGGTTGTCATTTTGAGAATCGACAGAAGACGCCCACCACGCAGCAAGCAATTGGGGCAGAAGCACTCTCCTTATCAGTGGGAGTAGTTGTCGTCAACCTCGGGATGGTTCCAAGCTGGAAGCCTTGCAGGAAGGGGGGTCAGCAGTTGGCGAACAAGCAAGGCATGATCTTCCATGATAAGCGCTTTGCCTTGGGACATTGGGCCTGTTGACCCTTGGGAAAAAATTGCACTGCCGAAATGCTCAGGTCCCTTGTCAATCAATGGCGTTGACAGGGTAGTCAGCCTGGAAGAGGCCAAAGGGCGAAGAGGCGAGACAAGAGACGAGATGCGGTTCCCCGCCTGTTGGCCCCTTGAATTCAACGCTTCCCATCCATTGCCCGGTGCTGTCCGGCGCCGCGCGTGTGTGTGCGTCCGCGTCCGCGTCCGCCGTGACTTGTCTTCTGCCTCGCCTCGCCTTGAACTGGTAGCTCGTTTCTCGTACATCGCATTCCTCGCCCTTGGTTATCCTCCGTAGCTTGTATCCGGTGATCTCGGCCTTTCACAAGTCCCCATCGCAGCTCCGTTGTACCCGCTGTTTCCCGCGGAGAGAGTGCTTTTAATTCAAACGGATCCCACCATCAGACTCCGCTACGCCGCCTCGTGGTGTCTCTCTCATTCTTTTGTCATTCCTTCTTCCTTCATCGTCACTCTGCTGCTGCTTGTTGGGTCGCCGTCGTCGCTTTTGTTGTCGTCGTCGTCGTCCTTCTTGCAGACGAGCTTCGGCCGAGTGATTGAGAGAGAGTCCATCAGGCCGACACTACCGTCCTCCCAGTTGCGACGCTCTGTTGCCGGCGGTTCGAGAACTCGAGTCTCAACGTCAACCCTCGTCCCATCAGCACTTTTGGTAGTGCTGCCCTGCCCAGACCGCTGGGCCAAAGTAAACGACGAGTCGAGCTACAGCCCTTGCGTTGCGGCCCGATCAATTGGCAACTCGAACTAAAACGGTGACGCTTGTCTCGGTGCTTGGAATCTGGAGCCGGCAGCGTCACGCGAGCCTCTCTTACCGCTTTCTCGAGCGGTGACTGGGTGAGTCGCTATTCCCCTTTGTGTGATTTTTGGTCTTTTTTTGGAATTATCTTGCAACCCCAATTCCCCCATCGTCTCGCTCGATTGGGTCGTCTCGAACTGGCGCTTGGTGTTTTGGTGCTGTCGACCTGCGGCTGGCTCCGCTAAAATTCGACGGGTGCCCACACCCAATTTACAGCAGGCGGATCTTCACTTTCCCAGTTTGATTCGACGCCACCTCCTGCGCCCCCCTGTGCCTCCTTTGCTACGTACTCGCTGCACTGCACACACGCACTCACCACTCGGCACTACTCGAGTTTAAACTCGTTGCTACTCAACCTCCTTCATCAACATTCACCATCTTCTACTCGTTCAATCCGCTCCCCCTCAACATCGTTGTCGCCGTTGCTTGCGTCAGAGCTGTGTCCCGCTTTGCATTGCATATTCCCTTATTGCTTGCACCAAAAAGCCACATCTGCCAGATTCTCTGGGCTCAATTGCAAGCAACTGGCACCTCGACAGCTCCTTTTCGGAAGCAATATGCATCGCAGACAAAGCTCGTGTCGAGTCAAAATTTAAAATCCGCACGCCCGCTGACCCTCGCTCGTCCCTGGCAGACTCTCGATTCTTTTCCTAGCCTCCTCCTTCGGTGTCGTTTCCTCTATCGGCTTCTTCGCTATTTAATTTCGACCGTGCTCGCACGTCGCCAACAAAACCACAACCTACGCGACTTTGCCAGGAGAGATGCCCCGTCGGCTGAACCCTTTCTCATCCTCGTCCTCCATGTCTCAACCCGTCAAGCCGGGCGAGAGGCGCCCTTCGACCTCGAAGGGCAATCGCCTCACCAACTTCTTCTCTTCAAGCCCAAAGTCAACTGCTGCCCAGCAGGCTCTGGCCGCTGTACAGCAGCACCAGGCTGTTTCCACTGGCATCTCGCCTTCTCCCGGCTTGCCCACCATCTCTCTGTCTACTGCCAGCCCTGGTGACCCGAACAGCATCGATGCCTCGACGACTACTCTCTTTCAGCCCCAATCAGCCGAGGAGATCGAGCGCCAGAAGCGCGCTGACGCTCAGTTTGGTCCCCTCCTTCACCCGAGCCATCGGTATATGAGCATGTCCCATGGAGAGCCCCTCGAAGCCCCGATCGAGGATGAGCCCCCTTACTACTTCATTCTCACCACATACATCAGCTATCTCATTCTCATCGTTCTTGGTCACATTCGTGATTTCTTCGGCAAGCGCTTCGGCAACCCCAAGCACTACCGTGCCCTCAAGTCTTCCAATGGTTACGCCGCCCTCAACGATGACTTTGATAACTTTTACGTCCGACGACTGAAGATGCGTCTGGATGACTGCTTTGCCCGCCCTACCACCGGAGTTCCCGGCCGCTTCATTACTTTGATGGACCGCAAGTCCGATGACTTTAACCGCACATATCAGTACACAGGCACCCACACTGAGACTCTCAACATGAGCTCTTACAACTATCTTGGCTTTGCTCAGTCTGACGGTCCCTGTGCTGATGCCGTGGAGGAGTGCCTCAAGCGATACGGTATCAGCTTCTGCAGTCCCCGAGGAGCTGCTGGTACTTCGGATCTCGCTCTTGAAGTTGAGCGCGAAGTGGCCGAGTTCGTTGGCAAGCCTGCTGCTATGGTCTTCTCTATGGGTTATGTCACAAACGCCAGCTCTTTCCCCGCCCTTGTTTCCAAGGGCTGCCTCATCATTTCGGACGAGCTCAACCACGCCTCAATCCGCATTGGTGCCCGTCTCTCGGGAGCTGTTATCCAATCCTTTAAGCACAATGATATGGTCGACCTTGAGCGGGTTGTTCGTGAGGCCATTTCTCAGGGCCAGCCCCGTACTCACCGCCCTTGGAAGAAGATTCTGGTCGTTGTCGAGGGTCTCTACTCAATGGAGGGCACCATGTGCGATCTTCCCGGAATCCTTGCTCTGAAGCACAAGTACAAGTTCTACCTCTTTGTCGACGAGGCCCACTCCGTTGGCGCCCTGGGACCTCGTGGACGCGGTGTATGTGACTACTTCGGCATTGACCCCTCAGAGGTGGATATTCTTATGGGAACCCTGACCAAGTCATTTGGCGCCAATGGCGGTTATGTTGCAGCTGATGAGCACATCATTGAGAAGCTCAAGAACACCAATGCCGCCACACAATTCGGCGAGACTCCTGCCCCATGCGTTCTCATGCAGATTCTGGCTTCACTCAAGCTGATTACTGGTGAGCTCTGCCCTGGCCAAGGTGAGGAGCGTCTTCAGCGTATCGCTTTCAACTCGCGATACCTGCGTCTCGGTCTCAAGCGTCTTGGTCTCATTGTCTATGGTCACGACGACTCCCCTATCATCCCTGTCATGCTCTACCACCCTGCCAAGCTTCCTGCCTTCAGCCACGAGATGCTTCGACGCAAGATCTCGGTCGTCGTCGTTGGATATCCTGCGACTCCGCTCATCAGCTCTCGCGCTCGTTTCTGTGTCTCTGCCGCCCACAACAAGGAGGATCTGGACCGCCTCTTGGCGGCATGCGACGAGGTTGGCGACATTCTGCAAATCAAGTTCTCAACTGGTGTTGCTGGCGGACTGGAACCTCTTCCCGAAGGCGTCACCCCCGAGGATGAGCAGGACTGGAGGAGAGAGAACCGAATTCCTCTCAAGGCTCCCCGCTGGCGTCTTGAGGATGTTGTCCAGCGCGGTGTTCAGGATACCAAGGTTGCCCTACGCTAATCACCATGCTGACCCCTAAATCAAATTTGTTTCTGGCGTTTAATACCTCTTATAATCACCTGTGTCTCGGAAATCCGTCTGGCTATTGTTTGGCACGGCCACATAGATCCTACTTCCTGTAAAGGAATGCCATGTTGCATGATGTTTTACGGTCTTATTCTTCGTGACTAGCCTCATGGCTGTCGCGCTTTTTAACAGGCAGTCTCTCATATGAGAGAATATTACTTTGGAACGGACTGGGGGAGTTGACGGAGAGAAATGGTGGAAGGGCCATATTGGGAATGGGAATCACGAGCAAAGCTCCTTTAACCTCAGTCGGGAAGGTTAAGGGCTGAGAGGCTGACATATAGACTAATCGTTAAGCCGACGATGTATATAGCGCTGGAGCAGTATAACCTTGTCTCTAGTAATCACGTACGCAAATAGAATCACGAAAGTAACGGGGTCTATGCCGAAGTGAAGTGATATATATCGGGTGATTATCCTCTTCAATTTGGCCACCTGCAACGCGTTCAATTTGGATAGAGTTGAAGTCAGTCATTGTGTTGTTGTGTGAGATGCAGCATGAACTGCTGTATTGAGTTTTGAGATTTTTGGCTTGGGTATGAAGCCTATTTTGTTCTTTTTTTATTTTATTGAGATACCCTACTGTGATACTTTTATCCCTCTTGCTAGGTGCTATAAAGTAAACAAACGAATATATCGGGTGATAATGGGAGGGCTCGGTGATGAGGCATCTTGCGAGATTAGTTTATGAGTTCACTAAGCGACAAAGGCTTGGTTGATCTCGTTCCGTCAGCTCCTTCTCACCCATGGCAACTGGAGATTTAGGCATGAGAGTGGATGCTTAAGGCGAGCATTTATGGTCTTGCTTGTTTTTGCAGCTCTACTAAGATGGGTGGGTGTGCGTTTCTTTCAGAGGGAATGCGAAAGACTCAATCTCAAACTCGCGCGGTTTCTCGAGAGCCCTGGCAGTGACCCCGTTTCTGTCCTCAGTGAGCTGGTTGTGAATGAATGAATGCTCTTTGTAGACAGTGAGTTACTGATTCAGCTAGGTCTGTATGTCCCCTTTGCACACTATTCTGCAGGTCTTGGGGCCAACCACGTTTGAAGCAGAGACAAAGGCAAGGTATGAGGGTGGATCAGGAGCAAGGCACATTTCAACGGGCAACGTGCCTAGGCGGATGGATGGAGATGAAGGCCGTTTTAAGAAGGACGTCGGAGATTGTGCTGAGCATCTATTGCAACCATGTCTGAAAGAGAATGTCTATGGGCAAAACTGCGAGTTGGCAGAGCGCCGGCCGAGTACGAGCATCATATCCAATGGTTGACTAAAGGCAAGGATGGGAGGGTCGAATAATGGAATGGTTGGGCTGGTGAGGTGGGATGTCCTCCATCTCGTCCACCAGCAGCTACAGGACCTCAGGGCTGCAGCGCGGCGGCCGGGGGCCCATTTTCAGTGGATGGCCGCCCTGGCCGGGGCAGGGGGCTGCTGTCAGTGGAGCGGGACGGGAGGCAAGCCGGTCTCTCAGTGGAGGAGACAGGCCCTCTCGGTCGCTCCCAGGCCGGCCGCCATCTCCACCAAACGACGCCTAAGCCACAGACCAGGTACGGAGTACCCAGCACCTGCCGCGGTGAGCCCCTTATGCCAGTTCGTACCGAGTACCTACCAGAGGGACCTTTTTCCATTCGCTGGCCCTGGAGGCTTTCCCAACTTGGGTAGGACCTCCTCTTCTCTCCCACCCCCAAGCGCTTCCCGACCACGACCAAAGACCACGGCTTTGACAACACCCGTCATCATCACCAGCGGCTCCTCTCTTCTTCTCCAGTCTCTTTGCGTCCTTCTTGTTCCTCGCGAGCCTCCCCCCTTTCCCCGCTGCTGGCTTGGGACTACTTCTTCCGCTGGGGCCGGCTCGATTTTACCGCCTTGACGCTCTTACTCGCCGGCTTCCTTTGCTCAGCCCATTCGCCGTTGTCGCCCGTTCGATCTGCTGCTTCACACCCAATCGTCCTCTGCACCGCGCTTACTGCCCCGACGTACCCTCTCAGCTCCCCGGGGCTCTCCCTCCTCTGACCCTCGTCTCGGATCACGATTTGGATGAGAGGGACACGGAGCCATAGGCAATCGACCGACCGACGCTCACCAGCCTCCTCTCGATCCGACGGTGCCCGACCCGACGGTCCAGTCTGCCATTTGCGGCATCACCACCATCCTCGTCGCCCGATCTAGACCTCTACCTTGAACTGCTGGCGACCACTTCCTCTCAGTCGTCAAGATGATGAGCTTCGACGGTGGCACGGCCTACGCCGAGTCAGACGCCGACGACGAATACGAGCGAAGCATGGGCGACCACTCTCCCATCACCAACTCTGAGGCCTCGCCCATAGACTCGGAGCTCTCCACATCCGCTGAACATACTCCTACCACCTACGGCCACCGCAACAGCGCCGACCGCCTCCCAGAAACCATCATCACCGAGTGGACCGTGGATGAGTGTGCTGACTTCATCGGCACAATTGGCCTCCAACAATATGCCGATCGCTTCATAGGTGCGTTCTCCCACAGATTCTGCGCAATATCTATTGCTCCGGCGGGGACTTGACGGCAATGGAAACAAGAATATCACAGAAGCTGACTCTTTACGTACCCCCTGTAGAAAACGAGATTGTCGGCGAAGCCCTTGTTGCGCTGCAACACGATGATCTCAAGAGCATGGGCATTGCCAGTGTAGGGCATCGCCTAACCATCCTCAAGAGCGTCTACGATGTGAAAAAGGCCCAGGACGTGCCCATTGAGAGCGATCACTACTTGCCCCTGTGTACGTTCCCTTCACCCCCTCCCGAGTGGACTGACGTGATTCTGACCGGGAATCCCTGTAGCTGCCGACGCCGAAGCACAATATGCCACCGCGACCCTCAAGGATATCAAACACCTTGTCGAACAGTTCCGCCTGCGCGATGAACGCATGATGCTCCTCGAGCAGGATCTCCGACGAATGACAGAGGACTTTAGGCGGTTGCGAGAAGACATGCTGCCCGCTTTGCGCCTAGTCAAGGATGCCCAGCAACCACTGCCCAACTTGAGCGCTGGCAGCCAGTCGTCCTATGGCTACGAGACTACCATTTCGCCCCCCGCACCAACACCACCCCCAGGACCAAGTCAACCAGGAGGTTCTGTCAAACGACAATATTCGACTCGCAAGATCCTAATTGGGGCGACACCCAAGAACGCCTCGCCCACCCAACCCACGCACGAGAGGTCAATAGCTGAGACGACGCTGGATCCTGCAAACGCCGCAGAGCGGGCCGTCTTGTCGTCTTCACACCTCGCAGCCATGAACGGAGGCGGCCAGAGCGCATCATCTCCTGGGTATCCCTCACCCAATATTCCATCACCGACGTCTCCTCCGACCCACATGTCCGGCACTACCCTTGCCTCTCGATCCTACCGAAGCGACGCCCCGACGCCCTCCACACGAACCACCTTCAACGACGACGGTCATGCCAATGCCTATCCTTCCCGAGAGAAGGCGCCCCAAGGGCCGCCCCGCCGACGAGAAACGCCTGTACCCGATACCCCCAGCCAAAGCAACGCTTCTGTCGAGATCTTCAAGTCGTTCCGAGTCAGTATGGAAGATCCGTGCTACAAAGTTTTACCGGCAGCCCTCAAGAAGTACCAGATCAACGCTCCTTGGGATCAGTACGCCCTTTATATTGTGTACGGAGATCAGGAGCGTTGTCTAGGTCTCGAAGAGAAGCCGTTGATTCTGTTTAAGCAACTAGATAAGGAAGGCAAGAAACCCATGTTCATGTTACGAAAGACGACTACAGCACCGATGGATGGAGAGCCAGGAAGTGCAGGACTCAGCAACGCTTCAAGAGGGGCGGCAACAGGGTATGACCCTCCAGGAGGAATCATCTAAGTCAGTTGTCGACCTGCGAACTCTTGGATCATGCTTCTGGAGCCCTTCTGTGACATCAGGGACAAATGCAAGACGGGCGCCTACCGAAACTGAGTTGATTCCCGTGCTGTCAGTGACAAACGCGCGCTGCACACCAGTCTTACGACATGGCCCACCACGACAAGGCTGTTTGACGCTGGGGCAAAACTCCGAGTGTTTCCTTGGAAGTGGGACGGAACAAGACTCGACGGGTTAGCTCAGGCGTCTGTGTGCATGACGTTTGACGATGTTTGTTTCAGTGGGTCAGCACTTCTGAGCTGAGATGCTGAACCTGAAACACAAACGGCAGACTATTATGGGGCAGAACGGTAGATGCCGTTTTGGCCTACCTGATGTGGCATGAGCTGAGGCGCATCGTCGACATGGCTCGGCTCTCAGAGAGGGGAGCGGTTTGAAGAGCAGGGTTAACTAGGCCGAGAGCGGACTCAGTACGCTGCGCTGAGTTCCTTTGCGGGGGGACCAGGCAACTGGGGCGGCTGAGGACGCAGGTACCTGAAGGTCTTGGGTATTCAGCTGGTTCGCCACAGTCTCTCGCCTGGTTTAAGGAGAATTTCTAGGCGTGGGGGGGGGGGAGGTTGGCAAGGGCATGGTGTTGTGCTATTCGGGGATCAGCAGAGTCTCATCTACCTCCAGCATCTATTCAGCAACTCATCATGGGAAAATCGTGGGTTACGGCGTTTGAAAAGTCGGCAAGGTTTTAACGGTCGTTCTGCAACAAGTGGCGGCATTGCACGTCGACTTTATTTTTTTCAGCATGGGGATATGTATCTTAATTCAAGCACAGGCACGGGAGAGGCGGTGATGAGGGGCTGCTAATCGATCAAGAGTCGGGGAAGAGACGGATCTGAGCCATTTAGGGATGGCTGGGCATTGCGCTGGAGAGTCAATCTTTGTGGGCTTTGTCGTTATACTTGGGGGATTGCATGTGGGTGCATGTCAAGTTTTGGGGGCATGTTGACTACCTAAGGTTACTGGAGTTGGGGGATAAGTTGGGTACCATGGTGATGTTTGTGGAGGACAGACTCATGTGTAGATACAGGGCCATTATCCGAGGACGAGGTTGATAGATGAAGCGTCCATCTCATGTCTTTACGCCCAACTATTTGCGGCTGACACATCGTGACACCCGAGGAAGTGAGTGCTACTTGCAAGGTTTCTAATCATCTTCGATCCATAACTGCAACTCGACTATTCATTCATCTTACTGTTCCGATATTACCTCACATACCACCTCCAATCCTCCCCCATGCCGTCGTTCCTCTTGGCCGCAAACTCTTGAAGGAACTCTACAACGGCCTCCAGTGGTACACCCCTCCTGGTGCCCGTCTCGTCGTCCCAGCTCGAGTGCACACCCATCAACATGCCCGTCCTCCGCTCAAATAGCCCTGCACCGCTGTGTCCCCAGTAGGTCCAGCACGAATGCTTGAGAGCACCGATCTCACTGTTGTCCTGGGGATCCTGTCCCGTCGCCAGGCCCCGGAAGGTTCCCTCGCTGAGGACCAGAGTGTCATAGCCCGTCGCCACGCCGCGCCGCTCGGCCTCGAGGTCCTCAGAACCCGGATGGCCCACGCAGAGGAGGCGCGTGTTGAACTTGGGAGATGAGGGGGCGATGCGGACGTAGGGGAAGGGTCTGTGAGGAAGCTCGGCCCCTACTATGAGGAGGAGGGCGAGATCACGAGTTGGGTCCCAGGCCACGACACGTGCTGAGATGAGGGCGCCAGTGGAGAAGAGGAGGATGTGGAGAGGAGTCTCGTTGAGCTCAGCGGCTGACTCGGCGACGCAGTGGGCGCATGTCAGGAGGACGCCATCGGGCGAGATGCAGACGGCGGTGCCGGCTTGGGCCTGGGCAAAGACCAGAGTCGCGTCCACAGGGTTGAAGGGGAACGAGTTGGGCTCTTCGTCACTGGCGAGAGCACGAGCAACGTCTTGAGGGAGAGGAACGGTGTGACACGAGAGCCACTTGCGTTTTGTGGTGGCTGGATCACGCTGGCCGCGGAGGACAGGGAGACGGGGAAGCGCGAGTGCAAGGGTCGAGGGAAGGGTCTCGATCAAGGGTTTGGAGGTAGACGGGTCTGGGATATGAGGCGGCCTTTGGGGGAGTTCTGGCGAATTGTCGTTGGGTGAGGGTGAGGGTGAGGGTGAAGCTGTTGATAGTTGGCGACGGGTTGAGCTCCGTGTCTGGCGGGTTGAGACTGCGGGCGAAGAACCCGTCAGATCAATAATTTGTGACATTACTATAGGGAGTAAATCGAAGAGACCCCTTTGGAAATGAATCAATGACTATGAGTTGAAAGTGCAAGTCAAGCTGTTGTTGAGTAAGACGACGGCTTATATCAATGAGGTTAACCCATGTAAGTCGAGTAGCTGGATCCACCCTAGAGTTCAAGCGGTGCGCCGGCTGCCTAAACGCCATCAGGCAGAACATGGGAGTTTTGTCAATGGGCTGAGAATCCTATAAAATTGTATGGGAAATAAAAGAATCGTAGAACGGCATTTCGAAACTCAATTCATGTTTCCGGGTTCCTGCAAAAACCAACTCCCCGGCATTATTTTCCTGGAGGTATCATGCAACATTTTCACGAATCAAACCCTTTCGCATCCATCTTGACGCTCATCCTCAAGCCTCAGTCCTGCCCTCGCCGCCATGCTTCTCTTTCCACTCATCCACCAATGTCCTGTAATCCTCCGGCCCATATGGATCTGTCGCTTCTGCCGCCAGGCCATTCTTGCGGTAGAAGGGTAAGCCCAGATCAGTCAGCAGCAGATCCAGATATGGCACAGCATCAAAGACAAAGTCTGGGTACTTGTGACCGTATCCAGCCGGGTATCGCCATTTGCAGAACCTGCTGTGCAGGACCGCTTCGTGCTGGAAGCGACTTAGCTCGTCAGATGTTGGCGTGCGTGTTATAGAAGGAATTTGGTCATCAAAGTAGGCGTTGATCCACAGAGACTGCGCGTGTGCAATGGTTGACACAGTGAAGTTCATCAAGATGCCGGCAAAGGCAACGTCACGCGTGGCAAGGAACCTAGCTGAGGGCGGAGCAATGAAGTGGTATAACGTGTATGGTGTCAGTGACGTCGAAGGAGTGATTGCGTCGTTGCTCGAGATGCCTTTGTTCTGCAGTAGCGGCTCATACTTGGAATTCTGTACGGGCTGGTCCTTGAGACGGGGGAACTGATCCAGGATCTCGTTATCGATCTGCTCCACGAGCGACTTCGACGGAAAAGACTCTGGAGATGGCGTGTGCGGAATGCCGAGCTCCTCAGCGATACCCTCGGGGAGGAACTTGATGGGCGGAACGTGTTTCCAGCCCGTTGAGCAGCACAGCGCATCTGTCTGTAGCGTCTTGCCATCGGACAGGTGCACCGTTCCCTCCGACAGGCCGTTGATATCGGCGATGTGCACCTTGACGGTGCCGTCCTTGACCAAATCAAAGAAAGGCTGGTCGTAGTTGAGAATGGACAGACTCGAGGCCACGAACATGGGCTCGCTCCACGGCTTGAGCTTGGCCATCTCCGGGTGCGAGTCGTATTGGTTCAGCGCCAGGACGTCGCTGCCCAGGATGTCCCAGAATTTGTTGACGATGGCCCGTCCGACGAAACTGCCGTGGTAGAAGTTGCGTGTTTTTAAGTAACCATCCGCGGCACCCCAGGTGCAGGGACTGAACCACGTCAACATGCGCGTGTGAGCAAGCTTCTCGAGCCACTTCTTGAGGGGTGTTACATATGGCGGAGCCATCCAGACAGGGCCATGGCCGGATTCTAGACAGATCAGTTGGAACGACTCTCAACTGCTGGTTGAGCTATCACTTACCCCGGATGACCCAGTTCACCTCAATGCCCTTGGTGGCATACTGATACACAAGATCCCAAGCCGTCTTTGTGCCGCCAAACACCGTCACAGACTTGGCTGTCTCAAGTGTATCTGCATACTTAGGAAGGTCCTTACCATGGAAGATAGGAGCAGCAAATTTCTCCTGGCCGTCAAAATGAGGCAGAAAAGCTTCCGATGTGAGACCCGTGGCAACGACAAGTCTCTTTGCCAGGATTTGCACATCTTTGCCAGCTTTGACATCCACCGCTGTCAAGATCCAGCCACCATCCTCTTGATGCTCCGCAGACTCAACCTTGTGTTCGAAGAGGATCTTGTCATAGATTCCAAAGTTCCGGGCGTAACTGGTTAGGTATTCATTTATCACCTCGCCGGGAATGTGCTGGCCAGGTAGCACACCGAACGTCTCGGGGTCCATGGGAAAGTCGGGATACTCGTAGGTCCCGAGCATGTTGTTGCTCTTGAGTCCGGGGTAGAGACGGTGCTCTGCCCAGGTTCCACCGGCGGTGGCTGCCGAGTCGAGGATAGCCAGCGACTCCTCTGGATGTAGCTGATGGCGGGCCTTGGCGGCAGCCAACCCGGCCCAGCCTAGAAAGGAGTGAGTTGATGATTCATCCAGCCTTGGGTCACTGAGGAGATGGAGAGAGATAGAGAGAGTGTGTATATCTGCGTGTTCTCACGAGAAAGACCCAGAAGGGTTGTCTTGCTTACCAGCACCAATCACCACCAAATCAAAAGTCTCCATGGTTGAATCCCAGAGCAGTTTTTAGGTCCAGAGAGAAGCAAGAAAACGGACAATCCAGGGACTGACCTAATCTTTAAAAGGCTGAGAGGTTTTTGACCTGCAGACTCATGCGTTTCGTCATCCTGGTCGTTTCCCTTGACCCAACCCCGGCAGCACCAGGAGGAGCCTGATCTAGCATCTGGGTTGCATGCGGCATGTATCTGTCTCTCATCCTTCTCCATCGCACGGCATCGTCTTGCATGTAAAACCAGCAGATGCGCACTTGTACCATTTCAACCGGGAACTAATGCGCGGGACTAGGCAGGGGTGCTAAACGTCTAGGCGGCGCAGAAGCCAAGCCATCGCTCAACGACAGCTTGCTGGGGTTCCTGGCTATTTGGCTGAAAGGGCTCGTTTAAGCGAGGGTTGATTGACACGACAGTATCCAGATAGCGGGATCTGGCCCTTCCAAGCTCAGAACAAGAACTGCCTTGCCACGCCATGGAGAAGTGGTGACATGATCGCGACGCCGTCTACGACCCAAGAGTCCTGCAATGGGATACGAAGCATTGTCGCTCTTGAACGTGGGTCCATAGCCGTCTTGGTGCTAATAAATGTCACCTCGGCGGGATATGCCTCCGGTCCAGGATGATATTGGCATGTGCGTGCCCTCCTCCAGTAGATCCTCACCCTTGCAACGTACTCAACGCTGAGGCTTGCGCTATGCAGCCCCCGTAAAGCAACAGAACATGTCCTTTTGAAATCAGCATGATTCTGGCCGCGTACTCGAGCCTTTTCCCTCAAGTCTAGACAAGGCCCGGCTTGGGCGGCAAGTCGAGGGGCCGAGTGGGCTTCATCAACGCAGCTAATGGCGCTAGAAGATGTCGGTGTCCTCCTTGCTCTATGCTGCCTTGTTGCAAGGTTCCACCTTTGGGTCTGTAAACGGTCCAATGTCGGTGGATGAACTGGGGATAGAAACGAGACTTCAGAGCATGAGTTAGCAATCGTCGACAGACCTTCTTTTCTTCTAGTTTACTTTAGGAATCCTTCGCGATGGCAGCAGGGCTCAAAGCTCAGGTTGGAAAAAGCACTTACAGACAGCCACGCCGAGTCCTCGCATGCAGGAGTCTGCAGCGTGCAGCATGCGACGATGCAGCCGTGCTCCATTTTGGAGTGACGCTGGAAAGGACGCCATCACGGTGGCTTTTCCATCTCCACAAGGGTCCAGGAGAGTTCTGTGTTCTCCCTCAATCGATGAGAAACTACCTACCCAATCCACGGACCAGAATCCCTGACTTTGTTTCGACAACCAAATGTTACCTCGACGAGAGGTAGCCGCCGCGAAACAATACTGGGACTCGATGGCCTCTTAGTCGGGGATGGTAAACTTTGCTCAATGGCCATGATCATTGTCAATTGATGCCCTTTTGGACTTGCACATCCAGTCGGAACCTTGCATTTGACATTAGTCTTCTGCTAGAGGCAGGCCCATCTTCGTAGGGCTCGTGTCTAAACGCTAGCCAGGCACCTTCTCTGCATGGCAGAGTGCGCGTTGCTTTTGCGCTAAGGGTTGGGTACGGCTGTGTTATGCGTCTGGTTATTCTGGTCGTTCCGCATCGAGCCCCCGAGCTACCACCTTGGGATGGTAACATTTGTGATAAAGCTTCTTCAGACCGAGGGTAACAACCTGGAGCGTTGGTGGATTGGTATTAAGGTATGACTTGAAGGCTTGAGAGAGAGCCCGAAGTCTGTGCAGCAGAACTGGACGGTATCAGAGGAGCTGAAGCAGGTGTACATGTCCGCGTATGGTTCTCCATTGGCCTCGAAGCCTGACTTGCATTCCGCTCTCTTGCTGACGAGAAGCCACTAGTTTACTCCCTTGGAGCGAATGCCTGCCTGGACCTTTGATGATGGTTTTCTAGAGTGCTTCAGACGAAGGGCCAAAATGATCGGTGGGTTGACCAGCTTGTGGTTCTGAAACCCGAGGTCGGCAAACTGGCCAGTTCGGTTGCTTCGGACGCGGATATTTCTGAAACTGGGTAGATACTTACTTCATCCCATTCAAGCACCCTTCCTGAACAGGTCCTGCTGGGCAAGAAGCGAAAGCATGGCCGTCTTTGGCCTCAATGTTGGTACCCACGACTGTCCGAACATTCTCTTGCCAGTAGAGCCCGCAAGGGCAAACTACAACTGCTTGTCCTATAGTTATGATATTTCCAAGCACTTTCTCCTTGTCCCCTTACAGCTTTGTTGTGTCCCAACCGTTTCGGATGCCAGATCGATACGTGATAGAGACATCCCTCGCATATTTGGTTGGAACATTCTGGCACGGCCCCGCCAATAATCTCACAAGGGAATAATAGAGGACGGCGCCGGCCGGATCTAGCGTGTATAGGCTTCGAGTCGACAGGCCTAGGCAAATATTGGAGGGTGGTTTCATGACTAACCGAGGGCTTGGATAACTCTTAATCGAGAATCTTTGTTGGTTTTGCGCTCGTCGTCGTGATATGCCCTGCTGTCCATTCTGCTAGGACGTCAGCCATTCGAGAAGAGCTGGCATATCGTTTCTAACCCCTAGAGGATATTGGATTCCGGCTTAGCAGGCATGACCACTGATCGGCCTCTGAAATATCGCTGTCAACCTATATTATACACCATCGACATCCTTCTGACGTTTGCGTTCAATGCCTCGGCTGACACGCACTTGGTCGGACTCTGATGGATGCCATGGCCGGCACGACTTGTGCCTAACAAGCTTGGACTGGTCGCGCTTTCCCCTCGCAAAGTCTTTGCTAGAACAGTGGTTTGCAATGTGTTCTAGTCGTGGGCGTGGGAACCTCAATGGCTTCAGCCATATCTATAGCCTCTGACTGGCGGCCCAGAACACCTTGAAAGGTGCGCTGCAGGCTGATTCCTGAGCGGTGCATGGCCGTACATATCGTGCTTATTGTCAGACTCTAGTTAGAAAGTACAAATCGTTGAGGCAGCCAATAAACACACTTCCAGATTCCATTCGTCTGGATGATACCAACACGGAAACAAACCGCGGCATCGTTAGCGGACTTGGAAAGAAAGGAGACCTCTTTTCCTAACACTAGATGATCACGGGGGGCTCTAGCAGTGATCGAAATCTTCCAGCTGATGCATCTGTAAGGGCATTGAAGCTCGTGTGGCAGAAGAGACACTGCAAGGCAACCAGAGCCCACAGTTGAGAGAGGACGACCCGGGGCGAGCACAATATGCACAACCGGGTGTAGAGGAAAAGACAGAAACAGAGAGGTAGCTGGGGAGAGTTGATGGCTAGGACATTTGGGTACGAGATTGCGATACGGTTGGACCTTTGAGCGAGAACTGGATTTTGCAGAATTCCATATCACGTGCGTGTAAAGATCAGCACAAGGAAAGAACGTTGGGTCATGTCTACCTTCCGACAGTTGTTGTTTCCCGCATTGCATAGCCGACAGCACCCACCCGGACGAGAACAAAGGGAAAGTTCTGGGAAAGATTAAATTCCGACTCAACCCTGCGTGTATCCTCATTACTTTACGGATCAAGTTACACCCGACCTCTGTTTGTATGGGTTCTGACGTCTCGTGCTTGCAATGTTCTGGTTATATATTTATGACGACTTTCAATTGCCGCTTTAGCTGCATCGATCCGCGACCCCAGCTTTTAAGTTTCGAGGGTGTTGGTCTCATCACAGGTGATATGTAGGATTACCTCTTCTAGGTTTTGTGGTTACATGCTGACCAGCCGGGGACAGATGGAAATAAGCATGATGTGATTAAGCTTATCGAAGCCATGTACATTTAGCCGGTTTCGGGGTCGCAAAGTGCAAAACGACGCGCGCACTGCATGTCGATTGGTCTCAGCGTCATGTTTGAGATGGCGCTTCATCCCGACTTCCGCTTGTGCGCACTACTGTACGGCAACTAATTACCATGACTGACTGCTCTCGGGCGATGCTGCCCGAGTCATTTAGCCGACGGAAGGTTTCCCACTGGCAGCTCCTCTCCCCTGACGCCGTCGCAACCTTATCAGCCACCCCGCGGTTTCCGGTCGCCGGCTGCGGGGGAGACACCGCCACGACCAACCATAAAACCCGCAATTTGCAGGCGATTGTGACGTGGTAGAGGGCCGGAAGACCGGGGGCGGGGAATTAAGTTAGTCAGGGAAAACGAAGGCGCCATTCTCGAGTTTGAGAATCAGAAGAACCAGCTGGCTTCAGTCCAGCAATGGATAGGGGGCCGGGCGACAGCTGTCCATGGCATTTATCGAATCACTTACAACCGGGACCGTAGCCACACAATTCCTTGAGCGCCTCCCGCAGACATGCACACATCAAACCCCAGCGGTGACATGGCGGAGCGCGTCCTCGAGGCTTGGCAACTTGGGGGATTCGCCTTGGCGCGCGCTCTGATGGGGCGGGCGTAGCGTGGAGAATGCAAGAGAGCGAGAGCGAACAGGAGCTAGAGAGGAAAAATGGGTGAGGTTATAGCGCCGAGGGAGACAGAGTCAGGCCCAAGGGAGACGAAGTGAGGGAGAGCAAGTAAGTGGCCGAGACGGGACGGAGGGCGTGCCGCGCGGATGGCTGTTCCCTGCTCCTCGTCAAGGATTTCCCTTTCCCTGCGTGATTCCATGGGGAAGGAGCGTGAGAGCAGGAGGAGGGGGCCGTTCGATGCTGGGACTAGGACTGGGACTGGGACCGGGTGCAATGCTCGAGCGTTTTAGCGGGTGCTGGAGGTTTGATCTTCCATTCTTTTTTCCCTCCAAAATCCCAACCCCCAGGATCCATCCCTCTCCGTCCACTTTTCAACCTCGTGGATTTCTTCCTTTTCTTCTTCTTCTGCTTATTCCCAGAGGAAACCTTAAACACCAAGTTTCTCGTTTCATGCCGCTGCCAACTGATTTTTGGTTTGCGGGATGAGGTCGTCGCCCAAGCCACCGTGTCGAGAAGCTTGTTGTCGCTGTTGCATTTGCCCTCACGTTCGCTTTGTCCCGGTCCCTTGCTGACACCTGGACCCGTGTCGCGCCGGGTTATCGGTGGTGTTTCGGTATCCGTATCAGTATCAACTCTGAGACTTTTCTCGAGCTGCCAGAGCTGCTTCGCGATCTCGTCTTTCAGTGTCGCTACTTTCCTACGTATTCCGCTTTCTCGCGCTCTGTTTTTGAAATATCCGGACAAGATCGAAAGACGATTGAGGCGGACTCTCCTGTGCGCCCACTGTCGATCTCCAGACCACCCTCAACTCCGTTCCCGCTCCGGTCACATCCTCCGCTTAATCGTTTCATGGGGTTCTACATCCCAGCTTTGTGTTCTTACTATCGGCCAAGGACGACAAGGAAATATTAACCTTAACTCATCTACTCAACTCGCCTGCCCGTTTTTTGGACATTGCCTGGCGGCCAGCAGTGCTTGCCGCTCCCCAGATTCGTCGCCATGCCTGCTTCACCGAGATGGCTTATTCTTCCCCGCGGCGATCACTCCTCATCCCCCGAGGACGATGATTCCTCAACCTCGGGGACAACCGGCAATGTTATTCCCTCAGATTCATTCGCAAACGACCTGTTCCGTGATAAGTTCATGGGCATCGCCAAAGGGGGCTCGAATGGCGAGAAGATCATGCGCGGCTTTCTGATCGGCCTTGCTATCGGCCTGATCGTCGCCTGCTTCGTATGTTGCTGGTACCCATGCTGCCGGCCGAGACCACAAGACCGGCGAAGACGGCCGCGCCGGGGACCGCCTGTCCCTGACGAGGAGGAGACTGCAACAAGTAGGGTACCTCCCGCATAGCATGGCCATCGACTAGACGACTATCACTTGCGGGACACTCACTCGTACACAACAACGCTCACGAGATGGCATCTTGATGCGACATGAGACCATGAGGCGGTGGGATAGTGAGCGAAAGGCGACTGGATACCGATGGATCTTGGACCTCCACAAGCTCTCTCCGAACGGATAGCGAGGTCGGTGCTCATGAGTCGACGCCAGGCACGACAATCGAGTGTGACCAGTTTACCTTGCATAGGCGGGTACGGCGGTGTGTCGGATGCGGCCGCTCTTACTACGACTGTGTTCACAGCGTTACTTGTGTTAACGGATGGACACTTTAATGGGGCCAGCGAGAAGAGAGTAGTGCTGGATACAGATCTGATGACAAGGAAAGGAACGACATGATGGGCTCACGTCATAAATGAGCCATGTTAGAGATGGCATAAGGGTGCATGATAAACGGGTTTTGGGAATCTGCATTGGATAAAAGGCGTTACTGGGATAAGGCGGATATTTGTTTTTGGTCGGCAAAGCCTCACTACGTTCAGAGGCATAGACATTCCGCCTGGGGGTTCTTTATCATAGGTATCGTCTTGAGAGTGTTTTCTGACAAAGCATGAGATAGAAGGCGAGCCTCAACATTGACTTCTCATCATGTACTAGACACGAAGACGAGAATGAAGAGATGAAACCAAAGACGGTTCTTTGTCTCACAGATACCTGGTCATGCGGAAGCTCCGTGGGCTATGGCGCATTGAAACGCCTCAGTTAAGGTTGGAGGGCAGAGCTGGCTGACGCGGATCGTGAGGCTCAAAATCATCTGAGGCTATTGGACGCGCGTGCACGTCGTCGACACGGACACGGAGACGGGTCGGGATCTGCTATGATTTTCGGTCTCGCTTCTCGCTGACTCGCCTGGAGTGTATATCTGCAGATCAATTGGAGGCTTGCGACTCGGGCATTTGCAAGCCGATTTCGCGTTTTAGAGAAGGCCAATCTTAGTCTCGTTTGACGACAAGGATGAATGGACGTGAATAGCAACGAATGGCGAGTCTAGGACGGGGCACAGCCTCATTCGTGGGCCGGGTGTGGCGCAGGCCACGCATTCGCTCATGACGTTGGCCAGGGGTCTTGTTTTTTGCCGTTTGTGTTATTGATCTTGCACCTGCGAACGGTTATAGCAGTTGATATATAGACGAAAGGACCCTCTTTGAGAGACGGCCATGACTGACTGACAAGACGCGCCGGTATAGAATTTTGTTTCTTTCCTTCCCTCATTCAAGCGACCAGCGAGATTGTATTCTGACCTGTTCTTTATCGCCCGCCCTGTGACCATCTGCAGCCTGTCCTCGTGGCCGTCCAGTTCAGCCCACGCAAGCCAAGCTCAGCTCCAGTCCCTACAGCAGCAGTAGGACTTTGGGAGGACGCCTCGCCCTGCCCCGCCCTCTCCTGCCACTCCCTTGATTCAGCCTGAGGACAGCCGCCTGCCTTGTCTACTTTTCTCCTCACCTCAGACAACCTCTAGAGTCTGCCCGATTTCTGCTTTTCTTTCCTTCATTCAACGCTTGACCCTCGCTCCAGCAACCCCTCACCCAACCCCCAGCCCTATATATACACGTGTACTACGGTCGACTAGGTTGCTACGTCATCCCACGACCTATCTAGATCTGCGAACACCCACGATCCTTCCCGGCCCAACCCCCAACCTATCGAATTAAACCAACAATCGCAGCCCGGATCCCGCGCAACGGGACACAGTCAGCAAGATGCTTGACGAAAATCTCCCAACATATCGTTTCAAGCCCTCCTCCGAGAATGCTTTCAACACGATCCTCTACTTTTCTCACAACGGATCCAATCCCGCGCCCGAATACCTCCTCAAGCGCCCCTCGCCGTTTGATGCCACTGGCCAGTATGCGATCGGCTTGCTCGACTCTCAGAACACCTCTGTAATCTACGGCGAGGTCCTCATCAAGCCCGACTGGGTTCAGCCTACGCTGTCCGCTGCCGAAGTCCGCGCTCAAAATGGGAACCCGCCGCCCAAGACTCCTGTCACTCCGGATAACTTTGCCGTGTCGCTGTACAACCCCGACCAGGCTATTTCGGTCAAGCAGAACCAAGGAAGCTGGGGGAAGTCGGACGTTTGGGAGTTTGAGCTCCCCGAGAGGTCTTTCAAGCTGCCCAGTGCCAGTCAGATAGATCAGGAAACCGACGGACCAACCCTCGCCGAGCTGGTTCCCAAAATTGTCTTTCGCTGGAAGCGCGATGGTTGCCTGAGTAAGGACATGACGTGCTACATGACCGGCAAGAGCGTGGGTGGAAAGAAGAGCAAGGAACCTGATATCACGGTCGCCTTCTTCCGGGCGAAGCACGACTCGACTCTGACCATCTATGAGCCCAATATGGCTCGCGTTGAGATCGAAGATCGTAGGGGCCTCGAGATTGCCCTTTTGTTGAGCGCCGAGTCTATCCGTGACCTTTACCTGAACCCGCGCAGTGACGTATTCAACTTGGGTGCCCCGACTAGCAACCGACGGCGCCAGACCAGGGCTGGTTCCCCTCCAGGCCCAGCCATGTCTGGTGCTATGGGCAATGCTCGCCCATCGTCGCCTCCCAGGGCACAAGCTCCTCCGGCTCAGCCGGCAAACAACGAAGCCCAGCGCCAGGCCGAAATCGAAGCTGAAACACGAAGAGTCCAGGCCATGGTGGCCGAGGAAGAACGAAAGACCCGCGAACGCGAGAAGCAGGAGGAACAAGAGCGTAAGAGGATCCAAAAGATGCTCGAGAAGGAAGAAAAGGAGCGCCGGAAGCGAGAGGCCGAGATTGACCAGGAGACGGAGCGGCTGCGTCGCGAGTACGGCATGGACGGCCAGGATTTTGCAAACCGGGCAAGCCCGCCCAACACATCGCCGCGGCTGCCTCGGCGACCTACCTTTGCGTCTGGTGCCTTGAACCCGTCTGGCCAACCGAACCTCCCTCCCCGCCCAAACAGCGTTGGGCCCGACCCCTACCAGCCCTCCTCAACCGCACTTTGCGCCTCCACCACACCAAGCACAGGCGGGCCCTAGCAGCGGAGAGGGTAAGAAGCGTCACGGCTTGGGAGGTCTCTTGCAAGGAGCAGCCCCGTACGCAGGCCCTGCGGC
>JAADYS010000228.1:0-12274 GCA_012931995.1 Fusarium albosuccineum | reverse complement strand
GCTTGACTTGGTTAAACTTGGATTGACCGCAGCCCTGACCAGTCGTCGTTCTTGGGCTTCCGGCCACGCAGGAAGAATTGGTCCCGGGATGGACATTCTTCGGGGCTCTGCCGCCCCAGCCCCACCTCCACCGTCTCCGGCTCCGGATCTAGATGCCATGGTCTCACTGTCGCTTCCGTTTGAAGGTTTGTACAAATTCTATTCTGTCTTACCTCTATAATTCTATTGGCCCTGTTCTCTTACTTGAACGTTCCTAACCAGAGTCCTAGAGATCGACACGATGCCAATTGATGAGTTGTAGGACGCCATCAGGCAAAACGGCCAAGAGACGGAGCTGGAATGCCAGCAACGAAAGGAGGACATATTCTACTCCAGCCTCCCCGCCGCCTTCGACAAGTTCAAGTCCCTTCGAGTGGCCGACTTTACCCCTTTTCAGTGTCGCATGTGCAAGAACAAATATCGCACCATGAAGGGGCTACGACAACACCTTCAAAGTACAACTAGGCGCGGGCCTAGTTGTAAGGTGTGGCAGGTAAGGCTCCTTTGTTGACATCTTGTTGTATTTGGCCTCTAACCCGGAATAGGAAACCATAGAGGCCACCGAGTATGCCCTGGAATCCCTCCAGGCCGATGAGCAAACCCAATAAGAGCCTGCGCTGGAGTTTGTTGATGTTGATGACGACAAGGATGACGAGGGTAGGTTTCCATGAGAGAGATAGAAAGAGGACAAATTCACAAGATGTTACTGTTATGAACGCTCAGACTTCTATCCCATACTTCAACACGATTCCTTGATAAACCCATCCGCTTGTTGGATCAGCCACAAACTTCGCTCAACACTCGGCGAGTCAGCCCCAAATGAAATCCCACGCCAATGACTGAATAGCTGCTCAAGATGGTCGCCTACACGAGTCACCCGAGGACCAATGAGATCCTTTAATGCAGGTACTTGACAGGCTGCAAGAAGAATAAGCATGGCTCCGGACATGCTATGACCCGGTCAGCACTCGACACCAACGAAGGGAATAGCACGCGGAACGACTTACGAAAGTGAGCATATCCACGTATCGATCAACACTGTTTGTGGAAACCCACGAAGATTAAGTGCATGTAGCAAGCAAGCATCGAGACACGCTTTACTCTTAGTAAAGACCTCAGGAATGGCATTGACGTCGCTTGTTCCGCCATAGCTGCTACTCAGCATCCACATCAGGTACGGGCGATAAATGACGCCCTTGCATGTCAAGTAGCGTTGGCGCAGAAACCCCCCTGCTTCAGTTGCTGTTTCTTCCGTGTCAATACTGAAGTAAAAGGATGTTGGCAAGACATCACGCCAGTCATCGAGCTGGCGCTGGAGTTCGGCCACTATCCTCGGGAAGCGAGAATGATCGAACGCAGCTCCGGAGTCTCGGGCGTAGAGCAGCTGATGTACTCGGTTGAGAAGTCGTCTCATACTGATACAGGCGAGGAAGTATAGGGAGGATTCTTCCTCCTCCCTCTCGGAGGTATGCGTATGATAGACGCTGGGTAAGGGAACAGATGCCTCGACTCTTGCAATCCCGGATGGTGGACAGGCAGATAACTCGGCCATGTAGTCGCTGTGAACAGAGTAAGTAACTTTTCATATCCATCGCCGTATCGTTGCGATATTACCTCTCAAGGATATAACAAGCCCAGAATATTCTCCTAACCCGTTCCTCATAGTCGGCGTCTTGCCTATTAGGAGGATATGAGAGCAAGAGCATGCATCTCGTTGCAGTGGCACTTAAATACTCCCAAGCCTGAAGCGGCCGCACCAACGAGGCAAAGTAGATCCTATAAACCATCAGTGCCAAGCAAGGAATGAGGCTGTCTCTCAAGGCTTACGCCGCGAAGAACAAGCACTGTGTTGTCTCGGAATCGACCTGTAGATGAGCGATGTGGATCTTCTTCAAGGCCAATTGGAAGTAAATGTCTCCCATCTTCCGCTTCCGAAGCCTCTTTTCTCGGTCACTCCCTTCAGAATTCCTGGAAAATCGCAAGTTGGCGACAGCTTGGCTCGCGCATCCCAATGCCAACGTCAACAAGCAGAGACAACAGTGAACCGTGTCCTCGGCAGGTACTCCACTCTCAAGTGTCGCTCGAATCCCTTGAAGTTGGCTTTGTGACATGGTGGGGTACCAAAAGTTGACATTCCGCTCAAATGAAGCGAGGATTGAGTTTATGTCTTCTGCGTCCACGTATGGATAGATTGGATTAGAGGATATTGGCAACGGAGGTCGTGCTTGCTCTAGGTGGAAGATGGATACGCCGTCATGTCGTAGTGATGGAAATACATCAAAGTGTGGCCATTGTAGTACAGACTCTGTTGTTGATGTGTGCATCGAGTCCAGGACCGCGTTCTCCAAGTTATTGTTGCCATTCTCCCGAAAATCCTGGCTTGTGGGAGTTTGAACGGCAAAACTTGGTCGACGTAGATTTGTATCTGGAGTTGAGCCGCCAAAGGAATTGGTGCGAGGGTTTTGTGGAGAGGAGTGTGATTGGTGTTGATAACCGGGTTGAGAGCTGGTCGACTATTGGCAGCACAATCAACATCCAGGGTGCACATGCAGATCCTTTTCCGGATTCTAACTCACGATATGCGATCTCAACTCATGGAGTGACTTTTCCACTCGTAGAACGCTTTCCAGAATAAGGTCATTCTTACTTCTCCTAGAAGAGGTTGATTACTACCTACACAAGAGACTTGGAAGAGCTTCGAGCTTACGAGTTTGCTTCCGACCCGTATGTACAGTCCTGATTCGTCGCAGCACACGTGGCACAAGGCAGGCTTCCGTCGCATCTATCGTCCCAAGTCAGCGATATCGTTATCAACTGTCTCCATGGATCAGGGCCCGGCCTTACCTTGTTTTACGGGTCCTGCAACCGTCGCACTATGATCAGCAGACACGATGTCAGGTTACTGAGACAAACTCGATCCAGGAACGGCTGCTCACTGCATGCGACGTTCGAAGCCTCTTTCTCGTTGGCCAGCCGGCCGCGTCGTTGAGATTGTCGTCAACCGGTTGCTCCATCGCATCAGGTCGCCCGAGAATCCATCCGCTCCGGTACGGGCCGACAGAAACGCGGGGAAAAGCGACATAATAACGAGGTCGGTCATGTGAAATGGGTGAGTGGGCCGACGTGAGGAGAGAGGCCGGGGATGAGCGGTCCGGGGTTAATTGCGCGTGAGGATTGGAGCGGCAGTAGAAGCGCGGCCCCTCAGAAGAACAGACCACTACCCCAGCCTGGGAAACTCTTTCTTATTGGCTGTTTTCTCCCTACTGACGAAAAGGCAAGGAGCTGCGAAAAGCTTAATGCTCATGGGACACAATGCCGGTAAGCGACGATCACCGGCTTCAACATGAACTGATCCAGACTTGTGGAAATCGTCCCAGTGCCGTGGAAAACGTCAATTGACGCCAAGAGAGAAGAAACTAAAAATACACGTGGGAAGAAACGCCAAGTGCTGTCACAGTGAGATCTTCACTGCCTAATATGGCGGCCGATGAGCGGCTTTGATGTTTCCTAGACTTCATCGCATAGTTTCTAGATCTTGATATCCAATAATATCCAATTGATCCATAACTACCAACTACCTAGCGAAAGCAAGCAAGACTATTATTAGCAATCGACATGTTTAGAACAAGATTGAAAATCGTAGCTTGAACCCCACGCGTTCGTCCTCCTACCACCTTCTTAAGCAGTCTCAAGCTTGGTATCCCCAGTCACATTCATCGTATTCAGGACAGTCTGCGCATTTCTCTTCTCCAGACTCTTCTGAACCGGGTTTGGAGCCTCAAACACCTCTGACAGCTCCTCCAGAGTGCGGTCCTTAGTCTCAGGCCAGAAGAAGTAGATAATCACAGCCTCGAAGAGGTCCCAGAACACAAAGACCAGGTAAAAGTAGAATCCAATGTCCTCAAAGGCAGGTGCACTGCTGTATTGGATGACGGCCGAGGCGCAGGCGCTGGCAAAGTTGCCAATGGCAGTACCCTTGGCGCGGATATCGGTCGACAGGCATTCAGCGATGTAGGCAGACTGTAGAGGAGTCCAGCCAAAGGAGAATATAATACCGAAGATGAAGATGAAAGCAACAGTTGTGTTTGCCGAGGCAACGTTGTTTGGCTGATCGAGAGAAACTTTGCTGGTGCCGGTAATGACGGCGAAACAGCACGAACAGAAGACAATTGAGTACAGGAGGAGAGGGCGACGACCGATTACATCAGTCAATCGAGCTCCAAGAATAGCACCGAAGAAGCAGAGCACGGGATTGATGCCGTTTAGTGCTAGGACCTTGTGCTCCTCAGTGATGCCAGCGTTGTGAAGCATAACGGGAAGGTAATAAGAGCTAGGAAAGAAGAATAAAGGTTAGCTCACAATCTTCTGATACTCGGGATAACCCTTACCTCAGGCTGTTTCCGCTGATCTGTCCGAAAACTGCCATGCCAATGACACATCCAAGTCTTCGTCGGGCGCTAGGCGAGTTCCACAGACCGCTATAGTCCCAGAACTTCTTGTCACTAGCTTCAGCTGAGATTTGAGACATCATCTCCTTGACTTGCAACTGAACCATTGGATGTTGTTCGTCGCCCTCGCCGTGGTAGGCCGCCAAAACGTTGATGCAATCCTGGTGTCTATCTTGGGCCATGAGCCACCGGGGAGACTCGGGCAGCCAGAGGACTCCGAGCACCACGATGCCAGACGTGATCATCTGACACCAGATGGGAATGCGCCAGGCAGCGTTGGAGTCAATGTAGCTGCAGCCGTACACAACCCAGCTAGCAATGATGCTTCCGATATACCAAGTGCAGTTGTAGAGGCCGGTAAGGGTACCTCGCCACTTAGGATGGGCCATCTCACTAACGTAGCAAGGAGCCGACACGCAACAAAAGCTGACGCCAAATCCGAGCACAAATCTGCCTGCGAGGAATTGACTTCGGCCGGGGGAAGTCGCTTGGACACAGGTTCCGATTATAATGATGGCGGCTCCCGTAAACATGCCCCAACGTCGACCGAAGAAATCGTTGACAGGGCCGGTAAAAAAGACAGCTGCGACTGAGCCGATGTTGTACATTGCAAAAATGATGCCCGTGGTTGAACCCTCGACCTTCCTAAACAATGCTCAAGTCAGCCAATATCACCATGCCGCGATAGCTTCACGTACATATCGAAATAATTTTGATACGACTTCATGCCGTTGAGCCCACCCATAACGGATCCATCTGGTTTTATTAGTCTCTCGAAATTTGAAGCCAGGAGTACCAGAAATTTACCGTAACCGTTCTATTAACCTCTGTCAGTTGCTGCGTTGATAATCGAGGTTATACATGGGGCACTTACGAGACATCCGCAAAGGTATGCGCAACCTAGGACCAGATAAAGGCGGAACATGCGAGGGGTCCAAGGTGATAGCTCTTGCGTTTCAGTCTCATGGGCAAGCTGGACCGCGACGTCAGCTTCATGGACATCATCGCCATGATGATGCACGTCGGTCTTCTCGTCGTAGTTGGAAGCCATTGTTGAAGTGTCAGGCAAAGGCCGATCCTGGGATTGAGGAAACAAAAACGCGACGTAGCATTGGCAAGCCTCGACTCTTTATACCGGTACACGGTGCTCCAAATAACCTCCTCGTTCCATCAGCACGGAACTGGGACCCTAGACGGCCTAGCTGCCCGTGCAGCGTCGTCCCCGGATTTGCGTCCCCCTCCCTCGGCAACAAGCGAGTGACTGGTCTTCTGACTTTGCCGCATTGCCGCCGTCAGGTCTAGCTCAGCAACACCTGCAGCAAATGGGCCGAATCGAACCAGTACCACCTTGGCCCCTTTCAGGCTGTTGTTCCTTGCCGCGTTGGGTGGTTGGGAGGGGATGTTCCACTCCGGCTCCGGTATCCCCGGTCTCCAAACCTGGGGTAGCATCCTCTTCCCTGATTGGCTCGCATCGATGTGGATGCGGTGTAGATTCGGGCATGATCGTCAGAATCGAGCCATAATTCCCGCGCCTATCATGCGTTTCGGTGGAGTTGTCTCGGTGCCTTGGACCAGTCTGAGCCGACGGGCGATTGGCAGCCGGCTGCTGCGCATCGTGACGATAGATGAGGGGAATCAGCAACTCTGCGATGATACCGTAGTCAAGATAAAAGCTCCCTCGAACCCTCACTGCACGCAACAACTCACGCCGGCTTGAGAGCACGTTTCCCATTGTCAAACAAAATGGGAGAGAGCATCAGACCCGAGCCCAAGGGCATTCCTCTACAGGAGGACGCTTCCCGCCCGGATTACATCAATGAAGCTGTCTTTAGAAGAAATTGTCTGCCCACGCGATCATATCATATTCCTGACACATCGCTACTGCTGAATGGCACCTGGGACTTTCACCTGGCCTCCACACCGCTCGAGGCTCCGGAGCCGACCGCGTCAAAGGACCTCGCTTGGGGAGCTATCCAGGTGCCGGGCCACTGGCAGCTGCAAGGCCATGGAAAGCCTTGGTACACCAATGTTCAGTATCCTATCCCCGTTTGCCCGCCCTATGTCCCGACTGAGAACCCGACGGGAAGTTATCGTCGGACATTCCACGTTCCCACTGGATGGGACGCCGACTCTCAGCTGAGGCTTCGCTTCGACGGTGTCGACAGCGCGTACCACATCTGGGTCAATGGCGTGCTGGTCGGCTACGCGCAGGGTTCCAGAAACCCTTCAGAATTTGATGTCTCTGCCTTTGTCGACCGAAAGGGAGCCAATGAGCTGTTTGTGAGAGTTTACCAGTGGTCCGATGCGACATATATCGAAGACCAGGACCAATGGTGGCTTTCAGGTGAGTTTCTTGACATTTTCAACGATACGAGACAGAAATTGACATTACCAAGGCATTTTCAGAGATGTAAACCTCATTTCTTTCCCTGCCTCTTCCAGGATCGAGGATTTCTTCCTCAAGACTGACCTGGATGGCAACTACCAAAATGCAACCCTCAGTGCGTCTGTCGACGTGCTGACTCAAGGATCTGGAACCCTTGAACTCACACTATCTGAGCTGGACATAAACGGCGGTGCCGCTGTTGGTTCAACCCAGGTTTCAGTCAGCCAGGACTCCAAGAAGGCAGATCTCAGTCTCGCAGTCGACAATCCCAAGAAGTGGACGGCAGAGACACCCTACCTTTACCAGGCAGAGATTGTCCTCAAGTCAGGCGACTCCAAGACTGTTTTACATACGGTGAAGCAACGTGTCGGATTCCGAAAGGTCGAGCTCATCGACGGCCTAATGAAGGTCAACGGAAAACGCATCCGTCTTCGAGGTGTCAACCGCCACGAGCATCACCCTCGCTTTGGTCGTGCCGTTCCCTTGGAGTTTGGAAAGAAGGATCTACTTCTGATGAAGACACACAACATCAACGCCCTACGGTGTGCTCACCAGCCCCATGACCCCAAGCTTCTCGACTTATGCGACGAGCTCGGGTTGTGGGTTATGGCAGAAGCTGATCTAGAGTGCCACGGCTTCTATGATGCTGTTGCTCGCCCACTCGATATTCCTGAGGAGATGGACTATGGAGAGAGAAAGAAGCTGGCTTTCCCTCAGGCGGCTCAATTCACCTCCAACAACCCTGCCTGGAAGGAAGCCTACGTAGACCGAATTCGAGCCGTTGTCAACCGCGACAAGAACCATGCCAGCGTCATTATCTGGAGTCTCGGAAACGAGGCATTCTATGGAGACAATCACAAGGCCATGTTTGAGTACGCCACCGAGTTTGACCCGGGTCGACTCGTCCACTATGAGGGAGACGAGAAGGCCGAGACAACGCACATGTACAGCTACATGTATCCCAGTGTCGATACACTCATCAAGCATGCTAAGGAGGAAGGCGTAAAGGACGGCAAGTTTGACAAGCCGATTGTTCTCTGCGAGTACGGGCACGCCATGGGCAATGGTCCCGGTTGGCTTGAGGACTATGAGCAGGCCTTCCGTGACTATCCCCGTCTCCAGGGCGGCTATATCTGGGAATGGGCCAACCATGGTCTGTGGAAGGAAGAAGATGGATATTACGCCTATGGAGGCGACTTTGGTGACGAGCCCAATGACGGAACTTTCGTCATGGACGGCTTGTTGAACAGCGCTCATCAGCCGACCCCGGGTTTGACAGAGTTCAAGAAGGTCATCCAACCTGTTGGGTTCTCTTGGGAGGATGGTAAGCTGATTGCTGAGAATCGACATGACTTTACCGACCTGAGCCATCTTGCGGCGACTTTCAAGGTTGAAAGACTCGGAGACAAGTAAGTTCCACGTAAATATCCTGGGTTGATGGCAACTGACATTTACTAGGGCGACTTTGGTCCAATCTGGTGCTTTCGACATTCCTTCCATCCCTGCTGGAGAGAAGAGTACAATCTCTGTCCCAGTTGAATCACAACGATACGGTAGCGAGGGAGAAGTCTACCTGACTGTGACTTTGGCTCTCAAGCACCAAACATCCTGGGCTCCTGCCGGCCACGAAATTGCATGGTTCCAGCATCAGCTGCAGGCACCCAGCAGCACCTCTCAGGAGACTTCACTGTCAGCAAAGGCGGTGTCCTCCCAACTGTCGGTGAAGCAGCAAGGCTCTACCGTTACTGTGTCCGGAAACACCTTCGAATTTGTGTTTGATCGGGCTCGCGGAGCTTTGAAGAACTGGGTATCTAATGGGCACACGCTCTTGGACCTCGACCCATCAACTGGAGTCGCCATCAGCCCTTCGTTCTGGCGTCCGGCAACCGATAACGACAACCCCATGTCATGGCCATACTGGCAGAGATTTGGCGTCGACAAGCTCACCGCTCAGCTAAGGTCTTTCTCGGTGGACTCTACCAATCCACAAAAGACTGTGCTCAAGGCCCATACTTTTCACAGTCCGCCCGTTCTCAACTGGGGTTGGAACGCCGAGATTGAGTATACTGTGTCCGTTACGGGTGCACTGGGTGTCAGCTCTCGCCTTTCTCCCACGGGGTCTATCCCTGAACACGTCCCTCGTATTGGACTAAACCTCCACGGCAGCAAGACCCTGGAGCACGTAAACTGGTTCGGTCTTGGTCCTGATGAGAGCTATCCTGACAAGAAGCTGTCCCAGAAGGTTGGCATTTGGGGCGTTGAGTCTGTTGCAGAGTTACAGACTCCCTATGACGTTCCACAAGAAAATGGAAACAGAATGGAGACCAGGTGGCTCACAGTGACGGACGTCAAGTCGCCTGATGTTGGACTCAGGGCAACTCGCTTGGATGAGGACTCGCACTTTAACTTTGCTGTCTCTCACCACAGCGATGATACTGTTCAGGCTGCTAGGCATCCTCCGGACCTTCACGAGGAAGACGCTACACTCATTAGATTGGATGCCAAGGTTGCTGGAGTTGGAACTGCGGCCTGTGGTCCAGGTGTCCGAGACGACCTGCTCGTCAAGACTAAAGAATTGAGTTTCAAGTTTTTGATAGAACCAATCTAGACTAGAATGAATAGGTAGTTACATATCTGACGCAATTTTACGCATAAAGACTTCATACTTGGGCTTCATTAACCGATGAATTCCTTCTGTCCATGAACCGTGCTTCTCTTCCTAGATGTGCATTTGGATACAGGAGAGCAGCAGCAAAAGAATAAATTGCCATTTTATATCGGCCCAATTCCATGCAATACAGAAGTTTGGCACATTCTATCTATTGTGCTTCATTCCCATCAAGGATATGGCTTCCACAGTTCAAAAAGATCACAGTTTTTATCCACATCAATAGCATCATAACCCAATGCTAACACAATTGGTTTGGCACATTCAAGTTACAATGTCTTCCGAGTAAACAACCCATTTATTGAAAAAGTATCAACATCGCTTCTATAAACCCGCTACTCAATGCAAGAAATCCACATGCTCATGAATTTCTAGACAACCATCAATAGTTGACCAACAAAATGCTTTTAGATTCTCCCTCATTACTCATCATCCATCTAATCGTCCTCGACCTCCACAAGCTCAGTAAGCATGGAGTCGATGAAGGCTCTCTGCTCCTCGAGGAAACTTCGCATGCCGGGAATGTCGAACTTCTTCTTGGCCAAGGCAAGCTTGCGCTCGTGCTTGGAGCAAGCACGGAGGCGCTCCTCGAGGATCTCGAGGCGGTACTCGCTGTATTGGTGGTAGAGCTCGTCGAGGTTGCTGATGCCGCGAACACCAGTGAGGACACTCTCGTCGCGAACGAAGGGGGACTTGGGTCGTAGGGAGGTGACCATAGTGATACGCTCGCGGCCACCAAGGGCCTTGAGAGCCTGGTGCTCGATGTAACGGCCCTGGAGGATAACAGCAGTGCCCTGTTTTGCATTAGTTTAAGCTTTCGGGTCAGCTTTGCAGAGGCTCAACTTACGGTGCTAGGTCCGCGAACCTTGATGATCTCGCCGTTGGGCTTTCGCACGGCAGTCTCACCGCCAACCATTCCAGTGCAGTCAGACATCATGACAACGCAGACAAAGGGGAAGCTGTCGTAGTGCCAGGCGACAGAGGACAGGTTGTCGTTATCAGCACCGTCCCGGAGCTTGTTCTCGCCGAGAGAGACTTCGGCGTTCTTCTCACTGTTGACGGAAATGTTGATGTTGGCAACGTCAAAGTCGAAGGCGGGGACGACCTCGACGCCAGCAACCTCGGAGATCTTGGCGAGGGTCTCTGGGGAGTGCCAGGCATCGTAAGTGAAAGGGGCGAGCCTATGTCTTGTTAGTATGTGGATAGTACACCAGAACGGGTGAAACTCACTCGTGACCCATGCCTCGGACCATGTTGGCGTTAAAGGTAGAAGCATACTGGCACTTCTCCAGCACTGGCTCGCTGAAGATCTCGGCGCGCATCTGCTTGATAGCCTCCTCGCTGAAGAGAGGGAAGGGTTCGGAGCAGGCGTTGGGGGAGATGCCGTGGCCCTCGAGGCCAATCTCCTTCATAGTGAGGATCTTGCTGGGACGCTGGAAGGCGAGATGCTTCTCGGGGTTCCAGGACTCCTTGTTGGGGATCTTGGCATTGTCAATCAGAGACTGAGGCAGCTGCTTGGAAGGCCGGGTAGCCCGCTTGGTGGCGGGACCAACGACGTGGGGAGGAGGGGGAGAAGAAGAGATAAGAGCAGGCATTTTGGAGAAGTTGGAGATTAGAGTTGGAGACTTGATCTGATAAGAAAAGTTGTTGAGCTTGTCCTGAGATGAAGAGCCAGAGGAGAAGAGGGTGTCCTAGAGATATTTATGTCGTATCCCCAGATCCCTCGTCCCCCGCGTTCCCGGGGCTAGAAACGTGGAGGAGGTGAGTCGGCCAGACATCCGACATTCTAGAATCACGATGTCCAGGCATCGGATTAAGGTTCTTGGTGCTCGGGAGTCAAATGTGTCACATGGGCGTGTTCGATGAGGCTCCCGACCCCTGTTCATTCGTTGGAGCTTACTCCACGTTGCCTAACTAGCGTCTTTGTGTGGCAGAAGCCGAAGTGAGGCCTCGGGTCGCCCAGCCGATCTCCGTATCTGGTACATTGAGGAGGGATTACCTCTTGGGGCCACTTCAGATTGGTTCGAGTCTCTCAATTGGATGGTTCTGGTGTCCATCGTTTATGGGGTATGCTTTGTTAGGGTGTGTTGGTGATGTCGCCAATGGAAGTCGGCAAGGCGTGCATGATGGGTCACATGGCTAAGATAGCAAGGGGTGGACATCTTGTGCATCTTTAACTTTCAAGGTCATCAATTGCATCTCAATTGAGGGCACTAGTATGCATTTCTAACAGTCAATTCCCCCTAAAGCCCATGCATCTACCCAGCTGTCGCGCACAGTTGTAATTGGTGCATGAGGAATGAGAAGGGAGATATTGTCTCCAGATCGAACCAGATAGTGGACGGGTTTTCCATGGATAATGCATGGAATAAGATAAACATGATGCGTGGATGAGCTGGTGCAGGTTGTGATAATGTTGTGAGGTTGCGCGTAGAAATGACCCAAAATGGCGTCGTTTGGTGATCATCTGATAAGAATTTTGGGCTTCAACCAGATAAGCGATAAACCACCATCCAAGCGCCCTCACCACTTGGTGATAAGGTGGGGTGGCAATGGCGATGATCTTTTTGACGGCCGGCCCGGTTGGACAGGATGGGTGGGAATACCAGGGGCATGCACATGGAGCTTGGCGCTGTGGCATAGGGATAGCGGAATTCATAGTCCACAGTCATAGCCATAGTCACAGTTCACAGTGATAGTCACAGTCCTAACTCACTATCTGGTTTAGGTATC
>JAADYS010000227.1:0-25921 GCA_012931995.1 Fusarium albosuccineum | reverse complement strand
TACTTATTAACTATATTATAGTATTATATTTTAGTATATATTACTAGAATATATTGCGTAAATGTCTGTAAAAGGTAGGGTTATATGAAAAGGTAGGGCCTTATATTAAGAGGTAGCTATCTTAGTTAAATCTGTGATATTGCGATGTGTAACGCACCAAGTTGTTAGTACTTCTACTATAGCACAATTTAATAGGCAAAGGAAGTACCTTTAATCTGCTTTATTTTAATTGGCCTGACCCCCCGGTCGTGACTATGCCAAAGGGCTATGTCAGTTAATGGGATAAGGAGCATGCAGCCGTCATTGCATGTTTTCAAGTCAAAAGCAATTAATACTGCATTTTAACTGGTGGGAATAAGAAGAGAATCATCGGACGAACGCATCCTGTGGCCTGAATAACCTGAATTGACCGCTGCCACGCCGTGGCTGTTTGATCATCCCGCCCCAGCCTCCTTGCCTCCACAAGGTGAATGGCAGAGAAGGTTGACGCTAATCTGAAATAGGATTGTTCAAAAGTTCGAGATACAATATTCGCAAGAGCTGAGCCGAGGGCCGTGACAACAATACCGAGATTGGGGGCCAAGAAATGGGGACAAGGGCCGACACTGGGCTGGTTCTCAATAGCTGTAAAAGGTATGAATGATCGCTTTTATGACTTTTTGCTCGCTGGCTTCGCTATTGTGTTAGGTCACGCAACTGACATGTCGCCTGAGTTTCGTCTTGACTTTTTATCTTTGTCGGACTGACTTAAAATTACGTGACGGTCAACAAGGATGACGCGTACTTCTGACGAGCAAGATTGGCTTGGGATGCCAGTTCCTTTGCGGAAACGAGTCATGAATGCCCTAAGAAGCAAAAGGGAGAGGGAAGTCTCAAAGGAGCAAGAGCCCGGCTCTAGGAAAGGTAACGGAATTTAGTATAAGTTACTCAAGTTCCGCCTTTGAGTTAATTAATATATGCAGATAAAGATGTTAAATTAACCAAAGTTATGCAAGTATTTACTCTCATAGCTTTAAAAGGTATATCATAGAACGAAGTTAGACACACCGGAACTTACCCAATGGCTCAACAGCTCCCAAGAAGTACCGAAAAACCGTCTCAGCGGCAATCAACAGACTGCGTTCAAGAACCTACCAAACGTTGACTACTGGTTCCGGGTCTGGTGCCACTAGGATGATTCGGCGGCGAGAACATTACCGATCGTCAAGCCCGGGTACGCCGGGGTAGCCATTGCTGGATCTCCTCATCTCCGTCTTTACTCACGATACGGTGAATACCTCCCTCCGCTCAGCTGACCCTCGGGATCGTATATTCGGTCTCCTCAACCTTGCAAGTGATAAAGCAGAGCTTGGATTACGTCCTAATTACCACAAGTCAAGTGAGGACGTATTCCTTGAGACTTGGACTGCTATTCTTTCCAAGGGCTAGGCAGCGCTCCTCGTCTATCGGCAGTACGGACGGCTACACGCAGTACCTCCCATCAATCTTCGCTCACCTGACTCGTTGTATGCAGAGAATGGCCGACCATGCCCAATGCTATCAGTTCTCACTGACTTAGAGTTGCTATTGTGGGTGCTAGACTGGCGCGTAACTCGGGAGCCCTCGCCCGGAAATGTCAACGTTGACAAGCCCTTTACGGTGTGTGATAGTAAGGCGGCGACGCAATGGGTACCTACTAAAAGCATTCGAACCATAGTCCTCAGAGGCGTTGAAGTAGACGTTGTTGGCAAAACAGGTGCCACACTGGAGGAATATCTTCAACAAGGTTTGAAACCCTTAGGCATCTTTTTTACCGAGATCGCGCTCTTCGTCCAGAATCGTACTCAGCTCACCCCAATAGCTCTGTCTACCCTGCAGTTACGCCATAACTCTACCTCTTTGTGCGCTAAGTGCTGCATGTCTATACTACATCTCCATCTGACATGGATCGCTGTCTCCCTCAACATCTTTGCCAAAGCGTCCTTGATTCAAGAAAAGCTTCTGCCCTGCGGCCTTTGGGTCATATTGTTAAGGCTGCTCCCTCATGGGCAAGTCAGAGGTCTTTTCCGCAGAAGTCCTACTGGTCTAAATTACTTAATGTGACAACTTCTCATGCCAAAGGTAGAGACGCCAGCCACATCACCAACCAGCACAGCCTCTACATATCAGCAGCATCTCAACAAACCCAATGCTGCATAATACCGCAACCTAATGTGAATCCTTCATGGAAGAGGAAACTTTGACCAGCAAGATGACTCTTACAACACCAGCTCAGGATTGCGAAACGGCTTCCTCCTCGGCCTAGATTATTAGGTAAATAGTATGCAATCATTTCCAGATATATCATTATAAATAAGTAGAAGCTCAATTTGCTTTAAACTAAGCTTTCTATCATTATCATCATAGGCATTATCTAATGCCTGTCCGAGTGTCTTAAATCGATCGATTCGACGCTGGGCAATCATTCGCGCCAATCTACCCAAGACCCCGCGCAGCCAAACACCAGCCACCCAGCCTCCAATGCCTCAATCCAATTGAGATCCTTGCATCCCGGCATTCCCGACCGAAGCGCTTGGCTTCTGCCTCGGCATTGGGACTGGCTGGCTGCACCTGGAGTCACATTCCCCAATGCCGATCAAAGCGGGACAAACCTCAGCGGGGTGCAGATCTTGGCCGAACGAGGTCGACTATCGGCTCGTTTAACACATCAGCTCGGGAGTTGCAAGCCACAGTGATGAGGCTTCTTCAGCTCATGAAGACGTGATTTTTGTTTTGAGACACGCGTTTTTGGTATATAAGCGTGGTCCCACGAACGTAGGTCGAGTATCCCTTTGCTAACAGTCTCAATCCCCGCAGACGGATTACTTGTGTCTGAACCACCATCGCCTATCGACGTAATTGTCGTACGATAGCGAACAACATGGCGTCTCTCATGAAGCTCTTCGTTTTCGCTGCCTCTTTTCTGGCGTCTTGTTCCGCGCTCTCGCCGGAAAAGACATACGGCTCTGAAGGCGACATCAAGCTCCGCATCGCCAACGGCGGCGCAGGACAAAGTGGTCTGATCGGAGGTACGGCATCTCACCCCGCATCACAGCCATCAGACTGACACTGCACAGAACTCGCTGAGGCGTACATCAAGCACCGCAAAGATGAAGGCGCTGATCCCTTCAAGGTCGGCTGGTACAAGAGCGACACGACGTACTCGATCGCCTACCTGAAATCGGGCGATGTCGACGTCGGCATCACCTACAACGAGGCCGCTGAGAAGATTGCTATCGACCAAGACATCGCTAAGGCACCCAGTTACTACGCCTTCCGCGACCATTTCATTCTTGTCGGGCCCCCATCTAACCCTGCCAAGGTCTCTGAAGATGACGACATCCTCACCATCTTTGCGGCTCTGCATGAGGCCGCTGAGGGCAAGCCGACAGATCCTCCGGTTCGGTTTCTGAGTCGCTTTGACAAGTCTGCTACAAACATCAAAGAGACACTTCTCTGGGCTAGTGTGGGCCAGGTAGGGCACCCCCTCTCTTCGAATGAACTCGACCTGACATTATTAGATCCCTTGGGCCACCTCTCCGTCCACCTGGTATCACCAATACATCGCCTTCCCCATCCAAGCCTTGGAGGCTGCCATCAAGCTTAACGAGTACACCATCACGGACCGTGGCACTATTCTGTCTCTGGACGAGGAGCTGCGTAACGAGACCGTCATCTACAAAGAGGGATCCGATAAGCCCGGCGACCAGCTCCTCAACCCTGCGCATTTGCTTGTGGGAAAGCACGCCCCCAACCCCGAGGAGGCCGATAGGTTTGCCAAGTGGATCGTGAGTAAGAAGGGCCAGGACGTGATCACTGGATTTAAAAAGTATGGCAAGCAATTGTACACTGGTGCTCCCAAGGAGACTGCGCCCAAGGAGAGCTACCGTTCCTGGCTGCAGGTGCAACGGATGCGAGGCGATATGTAGGCTGGGGCTTGGGAAACATTCCTCGGTTTGCTAGTGCCCCGAAATATCATAGACCGATAAATGAGACTGGGGAGCATTGCATCATGAACCCGTTTGAGTCTGTGAAAACAGGGACAGCCCGACTATCTAGCTAGATGGACTAGATCTTCCATTTGCGGTTAGTCTACCCGCTTCACTTCCTCCTCCACGCCACGTTCAGTGTGGCCACCTCCCTTGTTCTTATTACCGGAGTTGGGCTGTTCTTCTGTCTCTGACAGCGTTGGTAACGGTTCGGCTATCCTGTCAACTAATTTTACCCTCCCGATAGCGCTGCTAACTATTGGTCTTGGTATGCACTAGTGAGCAATAGTCCAGCGCGCGCTAGCCAATTTAGACAAAGCCAGCTCGCCTCAGGGGCCAGTAGACAGCGAAGGTGCAGGCTAGAAATTGAAGGCTTCGCGTCGTCGACGAATGTATAAAAATTTGCATCTTTGCAATCTGCCACACTTTCTCATCTTGGCTGTCTCTGGCCGCTTTCACTCGTTTCAGTTACTTTCAATTTTTGCATCGTTACTTTTCTAGAATGGCTCGCTATTCCATCTTGGCCGTGTCGGCTGTCGCCATGGGCATCCTTGGAGCCAATGCCGGCCCTTGTCGACCCACTACCGTTACCAGTCTCACTGAGACCTCTTCTGTGACCACGGTAGAATCCTCATCTACTGGCCTTACCGAAACTTCGTCGACGTCTCTGTCTGAGACAACTACGAGTCTGGTAGAGACCTCATCTACGACTATCACGGAGACTTCATCCCAAACCCTGTCCGAGACTTCATCTACTGCTCTGGAGACTTCGACGACGTCCGAAGCGCCATCCTGCGTCGAGACTCAGGTTGTTGTCAACCCAAGCTTCGACGATAACAACGGTGCTCCCTGGACGGGCAGCGGCTCCGTAACCACCAACGACCCCAATTCCGGTAGCCATGCGTGGTACGTTTCTTCGTTTTTCAAGCACGGAGAAGTGCTGCTTGCTGACACAGTGTACTAGGGCTATTAACTTCTATAACGGCTTCGGGAACGCCAACTTTGCGCAGACCTTGAATGATCTTGATGGTACCTACGAATTGACCTACTTTTACCACGCAGCTTCATGGGTTAATGGTGGTTCTGGCTTTTCATGCAACATTCAACCCATGGTTGGAGACCAATCTCTCCCCGGGACCTATCCTTATGAAATCAACTCTTGGACGTCAGACAGCCAGACCTGGTCGAGCGGTGGTGGACCTGTGGCCCAGACTGATCTGTCGTTCAGCATAACTTGTTTTGGGGAGTTTGATCAACTTACTATTGCTTTCGATGATGTTACCTTCACGCGAGTCTGCAGTGAATAACAGTCTTAAGGTTGCAAGTAACGAGCGGAGCGCTTCGGGGTAGGTGGGTAGGTTCGAGTAGATAATTGTATGTGGATCGGATCACATGTGGTTTCGACCTCCAGCTCCTGGGGCAGTATGTGTTTTTTTTCGATTCGTAGGCAGAGTAGCTGTGATGATGAATGCCAACAGACTTCTGTGATTACAGAATTTTATTCATTTAAATAAAGATCCTTACTTCGAAGGTCCTGATGGCCTGAAGGGTATACCTCCTGAGTTGCCGAGATTGACGGAGAACGATATACGAGATACGGTGAAAATATATCAGAGATAAATAGCTAGTTCGAGCCTCAGGTGGGTCATTGGGGGTTTGTGTTAATACTGTGTCATTAAATTAGAAGATTATTTATATCTTGTTCCACCACGAGGCGTAATTCTTAACCATCTGCCGATGCTCTTTCTCCAGCACCTCCGGATCCAGATCCTCAAACGCCATGCTCCATATGGCCTGAGCCTCGCCCTTCACGGTGTTTCTCGCGGAATCGATACCTTGATACGTTAGCATGACACGAAAAACTTTCACCATTTGAGCACTCACCAATATGTTGCGCCTGCACAGGATATAGTGCATATCGATCCAGCCCATTGCTGGTCGCAAACTCGTCGAGCATCAAGTCCACCTGGCCTTGCCTCTTGGCCCGAAGACTCTTAATCAACAGCGGTACTTGGTCCCTCGGAAAGATCATTGCTTGTGAACAGCAGCCGAATGGTTCATTGAATACTCCAGGTGAAGGGGGTAGCAGCGACGCCTTGCCGGATTGGTAGAATAAGACAACCAGCCCCGGGACCAGAATGACGACGACAACGAACAGTGTTCCGAGATCGAGATGCTTCCGTGCACCTTTCCAGCGTTTGCGCGCCAGAAGGAAGGGTAGTGAGATGCCGAGGCCGATACCCAGGATGATCCAATGCTCGCTGTTGCCTCCAATGTCGCGACTCGCCCACCCAATCGACCTCTCCTGGTTGAAGAGCCGCATGAATAGCCACGGATGTTGTTTCGTATCGGCTCGGGGGATCTGCTGCACGCCTTGTAGAGTCCTGACCATCCATCCGTCTGCCAGCACAATGTCGTCCTCAAACATCCCGATGTACGGTGCGCCCGTGTCGTAGCATCGCTGCAGCGCATATGTGTAGTCGAACACTCCCTTCTCTCCATATCGACCTGTTTCCTCCAAGTGCCTGAGATGCTGTCGTTGTGTGGCATTCACTTGGTAGGTGTACACATCGTCGACCGCCCGATGAACCCATTCTTCGTTCCAGGTCGGATGTCGTGTCGGATCTGTCTCGGCGATGAGGATCGAGATATAGAGGTCGGCCCGCTCTTGCTCGGTGAGGCCATGTAAAAGACTTCCGATCGTGGTCTACTCTTGTCAGATCGATCGGTCGGTTGGGGTCATCGTTGGTGGCGGCTCACCTGTAGATACTGAGTCTTCCGCCTCTTGACCGAGTTTATGCCTATGCACAGGCTCTTGTTCGCATCGGACCGGTCGGTAAAGAGATCGTTGTTCGCGCTCGTGTACGTGTCGATGATTTGCTGCGCTTCGGCTCGTCGGTGAGCAGAGTACCCCGTCCCAAAAGCCCGGCTCTCATCGTAAAACACACTCCCAGGATCGCGATAAAAGTTCAGCCGCCCGAAACAGGCGAGAGAAAGGAGAAATGCAAGACAAATGGCTGACTTGAGCGCCAGAGACGACATCTTGAATGTCTCGCGGATTCAACAGCCCGCTGTTAAAAGGCGTGGGTGGGTGTCTCAACCTTGATAAGGGTCCTCATGTTTTTTTTTCCAAGCCACGCATGACTGTTTCGGATTTACATGACAATGAGAATTTAGCGTCTTGTGTTTGCTTCTATTGGATCGAGATGAATGCATGTTGGTCGCACAAGAGCCTCGTTTGCTGCTCTGGGCAAACAATGCGAGCCCACAGCTCGCATTTTTCATGGAATCTTTTTACGCGATGTACCCACAACTGGCATCTTGCTTGGAGAATTTACGGGGTATATCCACTGCTAAGGCAGAATTAATTACTTGGCATCTCGGCGGATGGCGATCTACCCGCCCATGACGCTGTCGGACTTGAAGAGTTGTGACAATAGGTCATTGGACGAGATACGCATCATATTGCTTCGCCGCAAAGTCGTTTCTGGCTGAGCCCTGAAACAATCCTTCAGCCTAATTTCGAGGGTGCATATGCACGCCTCGTCAACGTACGAGCTGAGCAAAGCCACAAACAGAAAGGATCAAGTTGTGCCTGATATGACGTAGGGATAAGACCTAGCACAGCGAGGTGGAGCAACGCAAACGAGTCAAAACAAACGGTGCTTCTGCTGTGACACCGTTTGCAATCTCGGCACTTGGCTTCTAGACGTTGAATGCGTGGTTGGCTGCGTTTCACGAAATCGAAACAGTCATAAAATTCTGCCACGCATGCCAAGGTCATGGCGGATGGAGGAGTTGCACAGCCTGGCTCGGAGACTTGCGGAACGCTAGCCGAGACGATCATTATTCATGACGTTGAATCTCCATATATACTGGAGACGACCCCTCTGTTAAGCTTGTTTCAGCAAACCACAAGCTGTGACGGCTTGTCCTGTGGCTGTGGCTCTGTCTGCTGGGAAGGATGTTGTTCCCTGCCTGCCCCTGATTTTCCAATTCCGGGAGCCGCTGCCAGCGCAGATCATCCGTCTTACCTCAGCCAACCAAAAGTTTTGCTTACGAGCCCGATGGAGAGTCGACCGCTAGCCTGCCCTGCCTCAGGGGTTTACGCAATGTTATCCACTTGACATGGTCATGATCCTTCTTAATTCTCCGAGGCGCCTTCTGGATCGGCGCGCTGTTGAGTTTTCGGCCGTTACTAAATGTGGGAAAAGCCGAGCAAAGTAAGGTTCTCCCCATTTCGGTCTTTTATAGTTTCTTATTCTTCTGACCGTATCACCGTATGTATGGTCGTCACATGTTGTTCTATGCTTATGCTTAATTTCGCGGCCCTGAAAATGTGGCCTCTTGATCGACTGGATAGCTCAGCGCGAAAGTTGGCCCGTCACAACCACAACATGCCATTGAAACCTTGAGAATGGGTACGCGCCTTATAAAGAGCAGTGGCAGGTGACTGGTGCCCGAATACGACCATAAGCAACGTCCCTGGCCAGCACGACGACACCAAGGCCCCATGGGAAGTCTTTGCGCGCCTGTAAGCACTATCTTACAACATCGCACAAAGAACTCGGATTCTGGGCCTATTAAATCGTTCGGGCTACGGGCAAGATCACCAACTCTAGAAGTCACTGTTGCGACAGTCTCGCTTGTGTCTAATGGATACGATCCAAAGTTGGCCGGCCTTCTAGGGCAAAAAGGGACGTCTCCTGCGTTTCCCTTGATCAGCTTCTACTTCATGCACTATATCTTTGATGTGTCCAGACTGTGCGAGTAATTTTAAGACGCATGTTCTGGTCTAGGAATACGCCCTTGGTTATAATGCTCTCATAGGCCGTGAGTCAAGTTTAGGAATTGGCGTGTCCTGAGGACTTCGGAAATCCGCGCAACCCGGAAATATGCGCCTTAGCTTGGACGCCGCCATCATCCTTGGGCCAATCACTGCAGACAAGGCTACTCGTAGAACGAGTATAAAACTCATGAGGGAGATAAAAATCGTTCATCGTGTTGATCCATTGCCTACTAGGTTTTCCTCAACAAGTCCGATAACACATTGGGGTTTCTTCAACCACAATTATCACGATGAGTACACACACTGTTGCAATCTTGACGGTCCGATCAATTTCTATCCAATCTTCTGATCTGGACTCACTGACCGATACAGTCAGTCACGCCAAGAGGCTAGTACAAAGCCTACATTCGCCATCCGTCAAGTTCCCCTGCCAGTCCCAGGCCCCAATGAAGTTCTCATCCGCCTATCTCTAACTGGTCTATGTGGCTCCGACTATGCCATGGCCGTGGGACACATGGGACCGGTTGGTTCTATTCTAGGCCATGAGGGAGTTGGGCGCATCGCAGCTCTGGGCTCTAACGTTAAAGCCCTCGACTCTTCGGTGCAGATCGGTCAGCGCGTCGGCGTCGCCTGGAGCCGAAACATATGTAGTTCGTGCAACTTCTGCACTGATTTGGTGCACGAGGGTGAAACTCGGTGTGCACAGGCTCTCCATTCTGGAAAGGCGTATGATGGTACATTTGCTGAGTATACGCTTGTCCCGCTACGCTATCTCACCCTCATACCTCATGAGTTTGATGAGATACCGGATGAGGAGATCGCGCCGGTTCTCTGTGGCGGTGTAACTGCGTACAAGGCCATCAAAGGCTGTAACCTCCCGCCTGGGCAATGGATCGTGGTATCAGGTGCGGGCGGCGGTGTTGGTTCTCTGGCGGTTGCTTTTGCTCATGCCATGGGGTATCGCGTGATCGCAGTAGACGCTGGGAAAAACACAGAAGCCTCCTGCAGAGAACAAGGCGCAGAATACTTTATCGACGCCACCCAGACAAACACGGGGGAACAGGTGCATTGTATCACAGGAGGTCAAGGTGTCAAGGCTGTGGTTGTGGCGGCTACAGCAGCTGCAGCCTATCAACAGGCATTCGAAATGCTGGGTCCCTTTGGGGTCCTGATGTGCGTATCGATTCTTCCAGAAGATGCTAAGATACATTTTCATCCGCTTTGGATGATTCAAAAGGGATGGACTGTTATGGGTTCGTCGGTAGGAACGCGAATGGACATCCTCGAAGCGCTCGAGTTTGTCAAGCGACGAGTCGTTGTGCCGAAGATCCAGTGGGCAGAGCTGGGCGACTTGGAACAGCTGATGGATAAGATGGCAAAAGGCCAGGTAAGTTTACGGCCCCGCTGAAGATGTGGTCTAACAAGGTTACAGCTGCAAGGAAAATATGTGATAAAGCTCTGACATCGTGCATTCGGACTATTGTCTAACGTCCTCAGCCTTACAAAGCTCCTCGAGAACCATTGTCTGGCCCGTCAACAGGTTAGCTGGGTCTGCCTCCAGCGACGATAACAAGACAAGGCACCGCCCAATCGATACGGTGCCTCGTGTTGAAGAATATGAGAAGTCATGACTGTTGTATTGTGTAAGGTTGAAGAACTAACGTACAGGAAGAGAGATTGAACCGTGACATGTACCATCTGTGGATCGGATCAAAGATGACCCGTTCCGTATTCCAACACCTCGGAGTTTCTGACCAGGATCCTTCTTTTCTTCGCTCATTAGATGCAGCCCGACTTGAGCCACCATATGCCCTATGGTCCAGTTTCATGGGAAAGATGAGAGGCGTCTCTTCCGAGTTCAAATGTGCAAATAGCTGTTGTTGTCGACTCATATCCGTGCAAGCCTTGGTAATGTTACCACAAAGGCTGATGGCGGTGCGGGGCCACAGAATGGACATCATGAATAGGCCTTGGTAATAATTGAGCTCACCCCACGACACGAGTCCGCGTTTGTCTTGATTCTCTGATAATGATGTCACAAGTACTTTCCAGCGGACGAACCACTCGTCAAGGTCTTGTCGAAGGGTTTCACAGCTAAACTCGTCGGTTTGCAATTGACTGTGCACTGTGATATCAGGGTCTTGCTTTAGTAAAGCGCTGTGGATCTTCATCTTGTGAAAAGAGATGAGATAGAAGAAAATCGATATGTTTTCTTCCAGGGAGTTGCTTGTTCGTTGGGTGAGTTCCTATAAATCTCTTAGCAGTGTGATAGTCTTGAATGATGGAAACACTAACGTCACGGAGGTTGTCGCCGATGATGAGAAGTGAAGGCCTGCTGTAAGCGATGGATATTTGACTACCGGATCAGTGAGCCTGGTTCACAGAAGTTTTCAAGGTGCATACCTCTCGAGACAGTAAAGCGTCCGCGTTAGCGTACAGAACAGTTGATGATCCTCATCTTCGTCGTCAGATGGCCGATGAGACAGATCCAAGAAAAGATGGATAGCAAAGCCAAGATGTCGCCAAATATCTCCCGCTTCTGGGTCTAGCAGAAGGTATACACAGATTAGAAGCGTCCTTTGGAGCAGCTTGACGTTGATAGATCTGGAAGAGTGGTCACAGGTTGTGTCAAAGTGAGAGATGGCCGTTTCGAAGAAGGACCTCCCCCAGGAAGCTAGCATCGGCTCGCTCCGTTTAGCCACCAGGCATGCGATTCCGCGCGTTAAATAAAAGATTTCGGCCGCATTGTTGGCATTCTCGTCATAGCTGCGTGATGCAAGTTCTGTGAGTGAGGTCTTATCTAGGATGGGAAAGAATGTATTGACTGATTGACAGAACAGTTGAATGAGGCTTTGCGTAACCGATGGAGACGGCAGATCAGCATGTGCAGCAGACAGACCAAGGGAAATGCGATTGCTGCTTTTGTTTGCCTCTCGGAGACTGGGTGGAATATCCCAATCAGGAGTTGTCTTCAGCAAAGCTCGGAGACAGCCAGGTAGGCTCCATGGCCCATAAAATGCCGTTTTGGCGTATGGAAATTGTCCGATACTCTCTTGCTCAACCGGGCGGTCTTTAGAGGTTTCAAAAGGTAGCAACACAATTCGTTGAGAATGATTTATTTCTGAAGATGCTGAAAAGTGAGCAATGGGAGATGCGGCATTCCGTGCGGCAAGCTCCTTGATCTTTTTAGCGAGGAAATGTACCCGTCTAAGAATGAGTTAGCGGCAATAACGCGAATATATGTATTGATGCGTACTTGAGTGAGATATTCTCCGATAGAATCGGATCGAAGAAGGTGCATTCTCTTCCTGTGCGCTGACATTCCCTGCAAGCTGGCAACTGCCGATGGCACTTGATCCTCCGATCTCTGCAGAAGCTACAAGCCGGGAGAGCCTCGAGTACTTCGTCTAAATCTGTTCCTCGCTTTACCGGCTGGCGTTGTATTTTTGGACTCTTTTGATCGGGTGGGTTCTCCAGGGCAGGAACTGTAAAGGAGCCCGTCGAAGTCGACGGCTCATAATGATCAAACATGTCAAAGTCATCGTTGATAAAGTCCCGCCACCAAGAGTCGTCGTCCAAGAACCCGGGGCTGATCTGATTCAAGGACTCAAATTGGGCATCTGCGCTTTGCTTTGATGGGACTGGTAAGTTTCGATGGTAGATGCTGTGAACTCGACGCTGAGTAACGAGAAAGTCGAGCTCTTCGAGCACAATCATGTCGTATTCAGAACCCAAGTTGCCTATGGGGTTCCGCAGATTTGTCTCGACCAGCTCTGTGATGTAGCGGGCTGTATCAGACAGTGCCGGCCATCGTGCAGACAATGTTTCCTATCATCCGAAATCAGCCTCGGGTCAGTTCTCGATCAATCATGAAACACCTACAAACAACCGACATAAATTCTCCAATGCTAGGTTCGAGTCGTCGGCAAGTGTTGCCTGCTGCACCTGGGCCGTGTGATTTCTGAGTGCATACAACAAAATCATACCACCTTGGAAAGCGCTGTTCGCCAGCTCAAAGGTAAAGACAAAACCACCTGCCAGAGAACTCTTGAGCAAAGTGTTTACAAGATGAATAGACGCGGTGGCAGCTTCTATGAGTGATGCTTCGGACACAGCGATGTCACGAGAGCATGGCCGGTGGAGAAGGATCTGACATTGCTGAGCCGCCGATATCAACCAAGGAGTGACGATCCCCTCTGAACTGGCATATCTGAGAAGGGTGTGTACCGATTCTTTTGATTTCTGGACCCAAGCGGTGTGGTTCACTTCTTCATCCGGGATCGGTTGATCGAAGAATTGCACCCCGTGAATCTCACTCTGGATCAAACACATCTGAGTATGAATCAAGAACTGTTTCTCTTCATGCACAGGCGGCATATGCTCTAGAAAAGAGCCAAGATTTTTGTGTGGACACCCACCCTTGAAGGGCAGCTGGGTCGTGATGTGGTCGTCACTGATCGCAACCGGACAACCGCAAGATATGGCAACAATCCTTTCAAGTTGATAGGTCTGATTGGCATTAGAGAAACTGAAGATCCAAGGCGAATGATAGACTTACCACCCAGAAGAGTCGTCTTCGAAGCTCCGCGTGCGCGCGATCCGGAACTAATGATATGTCGGGCTCCTGGTGTAGACCAAGAGCAATGGCCATCCGCATGGCTTCACCGCTCACGTACCAAAGATTTACAGTATGTGGCAGTAGCAGAGCGGTTTGAATGAGGAATAGTAAGCCTTGTAGAGATTCAATCGATGAGTGGCTCAAAAAGTCAACGTGTCGCATCGCATCAGCATGCAGCGCTTCACTCAGCGCGGCGACTTTTCGAAAGTCATGTCGCTTGGAAGTGAGAGAGCTGATGGCCAAGATCAACGTCACGACGAATATGGTTGTACTAGGCAGATCAGTACTTTCACCGTAGAAGTGGTCAAAGTACTGCAGTAGAGTGCTCTCCATGAAGCAAGGAAACCGTGGAAGGATGTTGTCCTTGTAGTTGTCGAAGAGTCTTTTGGCAACGTCCAGCGGTATCTTGCGAGCATTAAACCGTGAGAACTGGGCTGCGTACTCCCGCCCGGCTGTTCTGGGATAAATGTCATGGTAGATGCCGTGGACTGGGATTTTGAGTGGCGGGCGTTCAGATGGATAGAATAGCTTGGCGCCGTGCTGGAGGGTGGTATGAGACTTGATAAGACTTGAAGTCGTTCGATTGGTGATTGCCACGGCTGTTAATTCGATAACCTTGTCGTGGGCCGGATCAGAGCTGTTAAGGGTATCAAGTCCGGGACTTCCGCCATTGCTCAGTAGAGCATGGGTACGTTGAAGTTCGGCCAGGCACTGCTCAAGATATTGGATGGGACTTTAATATGGCAGTTATCAGTAATCTCTTGGTATGGGATATGCTGGTTGGAGGTACCTTCGGGGAATCTCAATAGATGTCTGCCGATTGATAGCAGCGCAAGAGACCCCAGCTGCCACACAGCGAAGGCATCTCGGAGTTCCCCTATCGCACTAGGCCAATGTTTAACCACATAGTATCAAGATGAAATGTGTCGATTTATCTCACCTTTTGTTTTAGCTTGTAGAATCTTGCGCACGCCGGCGTCGACCGGTGTCTTTTTGCCCGGGAACCCGTTGGCATTAGTGCCTAGTTGCATTGCCGTTTGGAGACGGCCGTGTCGTGGTTGTGGTGTTGAATGTGTTGCGGAGAAGCGTCGGAGCTGGGGAAGTTGGTTTTAAGACTAGAGCACGTGATGACCCTAGCCAAGACTGGTAGACCAGCAACTGAGCCGCGATATTGAGTTCGAGATATCTAGTTCAAGCATAGATAAGGAGGACAAGTTCGATAAATTACTGAATTATTGATCCTTGCGAACAGGTACTATCTTGAACATGGCGAAGGTAATGGACTGCGCCTAACGAAGACATTCTGACTATCGATGTTGGCGAGACTAACTAGAATTGAAGTTGAAGCTGTAACCCGTAACTTTACTACTATTATCGTATTACTGGCACGTGAAGGCTCCTCCCACAATTCCATCATTATACGCATTAATAATGCTCTGAATACTGGTATAAGAGCCCGCAACCGTGATAAAAGCCCCCAACAGTGCGGTAAAGATGTGAAGCGCAAACAATGCCATCTTAACCTTGCTAGACGTGTGGTTTCCTTTGTCCATGTAGAGAGCCATGAGGGCGGGAAAGATGAACTGATAGAGTTAGAATGGTCTCAATGTGAGTGTTTAAGCGAGACTTACACATGTTGGGGCACAGCAAAATGAGGCGATCAGGCCGATCAGATAACTAAAGAACGGAATGGCTTCCGCGGTGATGAAAGCGATCGCGGAGATTCCCAGAGTTGATCCTCTACAGTTCCGACATTAGCAAGGTCAAGTAAGACATTTAATGTGTGCTTACAGCCAAGTAGACCAATGGATGACGGTATTGCTCTGTAGATGTGTCGAGTTGCGCAGAATTCGGACGAGCAGCTGGATTGATTAGCGAACATGCTGCATATGGAGAGAGAAAACTTACGAATTTTGCGGCAAGATGCACCCAGAGAGTTGAGGTCATGATGAAGCCGGGAATTGAGATGCCATATGCAATCTTTTCGACGGTTCCACCAGCCCTGGCCAACGATGGGCTGGCAACATATTGACCACAGTAGCTGAAGCCAGGTTCGTTAATGCAGTTTTCGAGTAGAGTGATGAGAAAGAAAAAACTTACTAGTACACGACCATACCAAAAGAGACATAACAGGCCATAAGGAACGCTTGAGACGAGAAGAGGGCCTTGGGGAATGCACTGGGGACCCTCATCTCGGCCACGACTGGCATAAAGGTTGGTGTAGAAGCATAGCCGGCTTGGTGAGATAACAACGTTAGCAAGAATCAATAGCTGTAGTGTGTAGAGCTTACCAAAAAGATTGATGGCAGCGGTTAGGCCAGGGACGAATGCCAGATTTCCAACTGAAATGACTCCAAGATCGTATGGGCCAGTCTGAGGAGCGGCAGCTGGTCTGTCAACTTGCGAAACTCCAACACTATGGCAACTGGTTAGCCAAGAAATATTGTTAGGATGATTAAACCTACACCACAACGAAAACTGCAGTAAAGATGGAAGCAAATCCAATCCAGGTTAGAATGGCGAGCTTTCCCAATGTCGGAATACTGGCAACAACTGCAGTCAAAAGCGCGGCGACCATGGTCCAGACAACAGTGCAGACTTTGCCATTGGCCAAGATCTTGAAGCCTTGCGCCAGTCCAATAAATCCAGAGCCAGAAGATAGCCTAACCATGGAGTCAGTGACCGCAATGTTCATTATGGTTGGATGGTGACCTACACCCAAGTCAAAAGGAAGAGAATGCCCGCAATTTCGCGAAGGATTGACCCGCCGATGACTGCGGCGGCATCTGCAATATTGTGGACCCCGGGATGCTTCATGCGAAATACATACATTACGTATGCATAATCTATATAAGATATGTCAGTCATGTTCATGATTCCATGCTGCTCATTCCATACATGTCGTCAGAGAACCCCAAGCGACGAGCAGGATGATACCGGGGCCATATCCAACGACATTAAAAGCCGAAGGGATCGTTAAGACACCGGTCGCAAAGCATAGCTTCATCAGGATAATGCCTGCCTTGACCCTGAAACAGCCTCGTAAGTTGGGAACCACAACAAGAATGATGGATCTAAGTCTTACCACCCGAGAGCACGAAACTCGGCTTGATTGAACACCTCTCCATTGTCCTCCAAAACCTCAGTCTTGGTGTTTTCGTCGACATCGGCGCCACAGTCCATTCCCAAGTCCTTCTTCTCCGAGACCTCTAGGCCGGAGCTCTGATCGGAGGCGTGCATGGTCATATTCTAGGTTGTTGAGTGAATGAAGCAGGTTGTTGTCTTACTGTCGATCTCTGAGGTAAACTACTTTTATATGTTACATACGCCTCAGCCAAATAATCTCCGGACATGCGGATAGATGATCCCCGTTAACATTTTTGCTACAGGCCTTGCCTGATCTTCCTCTTGACATAGGGAGGCTGGCTCGAGTCAGTATCGGCCGTCAGTAACACTCTGTGATAGGGTGAATGCCGGGCTTTGGGTGCCACTCTCGCGAAAATCCGACGCTAGCAGATTTCCGTGTATCCTTCGGAGGCGAGATCAGCGGGGACCCCAGACTTCCCCATGGGGCGTTGAGGTCATGTCCTGATTCTCAATCTTGGGACACGGCTGCTCACGTCGGCTTATCGCTTGGGGCCAATCCTACCCATTCGACAAGTTTATCTGCCCCCCTGTATTGCACGCTAGCTGAAGCCCGACGGGCGAGATCTCGTTCGAGCGGCCTGGACCATCGCCAAGCAAACGGCCGTTTTCACTAAAAGGCCGGTTAGCATTGTGAAGGTCCCTATTGGGGTTCTGTGTATTGCTATTTGGTATGGTTCATCAGCACAGCGTACCCAGAGAGTGTGTTCATGGTCCGATCAGTTGTGGGTTGGGCTTGGACGCTACGGTAATCTAGACAATTACAGACATTTTGCATCAAGGTACACATAGTGCATTGTATGCCAGAGAGAAAATACTTTTCACTACGCGGCGCTGATTGCTTTGACAACGAAATCAGCGGACCCAATCTCCAACTTATCCCCCTCTGCCCAGCTCTTACCCCCAGCTTCGATCGTTTCCAAGACCTGTGCTACCCTGGGGAGTGCCTCGACATCACCAGACTCAAAAGATGTATTCCAACCCGTGCCTGCAGACCCGAGATCTTCCCTGCGCGCAGAAAATGTCCTAGAAGGGTCTTTCCTGATCGCTAGGTAGATAGTCCCAACTCTTCCGACAAACGTAGTTCCATCGACACTTTGAAGAATCCACGAAAGCTGGCCAGATGATGCCTTGGGCGTTATGTCTCTCCAGACTTCCTCGTAATCCGTCACCGCGCCTCCCTTATGTGGACAAGGCGTACTTCCAATCTCGAGATCATCGCCGTTCGGTAGCTTTTCGAAGTGGGCTTCGTCAGGTACGGTAAGATCGAGGGAGTCGATGATGTGAGTCCATCGGAAGGTAGCTGCAGGATTAAGAGTTAGAAAATTGCCATGGGCGTAGAACGGCGACTAAACGTACGAGGGCTATCCTTCAAAAGTATGCGTTCGCCGGCGCGGCTCCATTGAATCGTCCGAGCCTGTTTGTCCACGCGCAAATCGATAAAGTATCCGCTCACATTCAGGGCAATGGTTTCGGTGTCTTCGTATGCTGGCTCTGGCAGCCAGCGGACGCTGATTCGCTGGACGGCTTGGGATGGCATAGCTACGGTCGACTGAGCAGTGATTTTGTTGTAGTTGTGTTTTCTTCGCTCCTGAGGAGCCTACAAGTTATCATAGGAAGCGCTATGAACATGTTTCAGGCTACTAACGTGTGCTGTCACTTTGTAGTGGTGCCCCCCGGAAATCCGCGAGAGTCGGAAATCCGCGCGGTGGGGAAACATGCCGATCTCATCAACTCTGGTGGAGAGCCTGTCTTGTGGTGCATTGGAATGAAGTGTTAGAATGATATAGTTCTTACCTGATGGAAATAGCGACTCGCTAGGTATTTCATGAATTTCTCTGGTGCACACACACGACGAACCCATCGCCCAATACATGACGAAGCTTATCCGTTTAGGTCTATAGTTTGCTTCGTCCTGATCTACGAGTCGATACATCTATGGGTGTGAAGACTGTTGAGATGCTGTTGTTGTGTAAAAACTGTGTTTTTGTTGTGGCTGCTGACGTCTCTGCCTGCAGCAAGAAAAGCTAATCTAGAAGAAGAAGAAATGGGTGTGAAGAATGGTACTGAGTTGTTTCCCTTATGGGCTAATGGGTGGTTATTGCGACGACGATATCTGTACTTCAACTGCACGAGAAGCTGGCATCATGGTGGTTTCTCTCTATCCACGACGAGTATAATGAACGATTATTGCCTAGAATTGAAAAACTCCATCATCGCCTCTCTCTCATCGTCTACTTCCGGATAGTCTAAAGCACTTTGCGTGCATCGCTGCCGACGCCGATACAAAAAGTCCTTGACAGGAACCTCTCTTTCCCAGCGGTCGCGAAAAATGCCATGTTCGTCGATGGCGTCATCAGGATCTACGCGGTCCCGATTACGCTTGTCGCCAAGGGTTGGAAGAGGGCATGAGTCGGCGCTGGAACTATTAAGAAGGAAATCTATCAAGGCGTGGACTTGGTCGTCGAGGAGCTTGTAGATTCTGAACGTCACGCCTTGTCGATCTGAATGAAAGTAGATATCTTTGCACTGATGTGTTGAAGGATGACTAGTCAGTCTATGAATGACACTGCAAAGAATTCGATTACGTACCTCGAATCCCGACTCGCCCCTGTCAAAGAGAACCACACCACCGAGGATGCGGTTCTCAGCCCAGTAGCCGACCATATCACCGATACCGTTTGGATATCGCTCCTTTAGACTGTACGCTGTGTGATAGAACAAAGTGATTGGTGGCGGTAGATCTCTAAGATGGCTGGGTAATGGGGATGCCCGAGGGTCTTTTGGAGGCTCCCAAGACGTAATGCCGTCGTTTTTGTGTAGGCTCTCGTCGAGGTCAAAAATAAGAACCGCTATCTGGTGCACAGCAACGGCGACCATCTCAATCAACCTCAGGTGAAACTCCTTTGACCCAGGTGAAGACCGTTGGAATGCTTCGACGAGCTATATCAATGAAAGTTAGGGATGGAACGGCTAGAAGGAAGAAGAGCTCGAGGGGTAGTACTACCTTGTCGTCATAATTTAGGCTCTGGGCGTCAAGTTCTGCACGATACTTTCGCATCCGTTCCAACACCCCGGGACATAGTGAGGTATGCTGATAAAGTGGATGGCGAATATCTAGCCCGCTGGAATATCGATCGCGAAACACATCTATCGTTGGGAGGCCGTCCAAAATCTGCGCATAGGCGATTTCGGCTATCTCGGTAGAAAGAACTGATTCAACAGCTGTTGAGAGAGCGTCGAGATGACCCGACGTTGGAGGCATGGCTGTGAGGTGCGATGCGATAGTTTACAGCGGAGAGTGAAGGAGGTGAGTTCCGAGGCATTGGACGTTTGTTGGATGTCGCCTTGCCCAACCCGATGATCACGTGGCAGTTTCGGCGCGGTGGTACAGAGTGACAGAGGTTGGCTGGTTATCCGTGCGACCCTGAGTTGGCTTTCAGGCCCAGCTCGGAGCAATCAGAATTGACAACTAAAGAGCCCAACAGAAAGTGACCGCGTGCATTCGACCAATGTGTGTATCAGGCTCACCCTCACAAAGAAAGCTCCAGCAGCCGACGCTGAATTGAGAACAGGCCTAAACCTGAACCACAGGCGGAAACCCCCTCGAGGTTCCTGATGCACGACTAGCTGACCCTATGCCTGATAATTTATTCCAGACAGTTAATTGCTGAGGAAAGACGCTGCATGCTGTCAGCCTAGGAAAATATGAACGTGAAAGGAGAGTACTAATTCAACTTTTCAGCGTCACTGTTGGAGACCATTGCCTTTGTGCATCGTACTATCTCACCTACATGTTTGCCCTTGAGTGAATAACTTAGTTTCATCTTCTTATTCAGCGCCCTATATTCCTCTTGCCATACCGACCTTTGCCCTTTATAACTCTTGTTACTAAAGAATGCCATTGCCATCTCAAGCTGCCATAGCTTTCGGCCCAAAACGTTCTATCACTGCCGATAAGTTTTCGGAACACTTGCTATCATGTCTACTCCGCAAACCCCTGGGTCCGAGATCGGAAACTTGACCATCTTTAAAGATCCAACTGGCGTCATGACTGTGCAGGGAGGGCGGACTCCGACACACTACTCACAGATAACCCCAGATGACAAACGGTTTGAAACCATCGCTGTTAGTATTCACATCGCGTTGGCGCTTCTGGAATCTCGGGATGGAAAATCTTGGCTTGTGAGAACCGCGACTAAGATCCTCGAGATCCGAACCCATCGTCGAGATCCACATATCTACAATGACCGCCCAGAGCGGCTGCGGTATTGGATTGATCATTTTCTTCAAGAGATGAGGTCAGACTTCCCTAATGTCTACCTTACTAATACCGTTCGGGGGGAATCAAGAATGAAGAAGTTTGATTGGGGTCGGGACATTCGACGGTACAACGCCAAAGCCGCTGGGATACTCCAGATCAGCAAAATGGTATAGTTGCCTCGTCCTAGAAGCCGCAATCTATCGCCTACTAACTCTAGTTGTGCTAGCTGGTCGACAACATGGTCGCTGTGGGCCGCAAAGCTTTGACGTACAAAACAACGTCTGACGAAGGCTACAAGAACTGTATGCTCAATTGGGAGACATACATCTTTCAACTCGGCATCTCGATAGCTCACGAGATAGTCCATTTCCTCACTGGATTTCTTACCGGGGCCCGGTTCCCCGATACTCCGTCTGGCGTCACCTACTTAGGCTTCGAAGACAACGAGAAGGGTGAATCTGGCCGCTATTGGGAAGGCCACTTACTGGGCGGCGTCGTGGACTTCTATGAGGACTTTCGTGACCCTCTTGGGTCGTTGCAAGCAGGTGTTCCAATGTTTACCTATGCTTACCTCGAGAATAATAGACAAGAAAATGTTCGTTGGGTGCGCATCAGCCAAGACTACATCAGGCGTTTCATCGACCTGAGATTTGACGGCAAGTAGCGTTTACCAATGATATATTCACACGCCGTTCTGACTAACGTTTCCTTTATAGCAAGTTGCTTTCCAGTCCAGCCCGCTTCAGGTGCCCCAGCTATGGATTTGCGAACACGCGAGCAGAGGTATGGGAGAAACATGGCCAACTTTCGAGCCGACAACCTGCCTCGAGGTACGCCTCCTCCTCCTCCTGACAGCGGGGACCGCGCTCAGGGCCCAGGCTCAATCATTCTGCAAGATATTGCATCAAGTCAGTTTACGATGTACCGCCATCGTCTCCAAGGTCCGATTAGGCCTTGAGTGTCGGTTTCTTTTGTCTCCCCACTGTAGTTTGTCCCGTGACCTCTCCCTTTCCAGGTCTCGATGCGCACTTAGATAGTAGAATGAGAATTCTGGATAATTAAATCGAGGCCACGAAATACTAGCCAGCTAAAGATAGATTCTTGAGTCACTAATGATGGGGCTGAATAACGACGTGGCCTGGAAATCACGGCTTGAGAAACCAACATGAGCCTGTATCTCTCCAGCCCCAATGGTCCACTGCTGCAAAATGATATCCCAATAGCTAATGTCCCTCCTGTTCAAATCAAAGACCACGGTTCTTCTTTCCCCAGGTTCTAGGTACACCTTTTCAAAGCCTCGGAGAACAGCGTTTGGAGTCGTGCCCTGGCCGGATTCGCCGGGAAGTCTGAGATAGAGCTGTGGGACTGCAGCGCCTGCAACGGCACCATTGTTATTGACGGTAACCTGAAGCTCATAGAGTATATCCCACAAGTGAGGGTTGCCCCCAGGAACAGTCTGAGCTGGTGGAGATTGGGCTGGTAGAGATCCACTGAACAGAGGTTTCACGGTGACGTTGGCGATGGAAGAGGTGGTGTATGATAAACCGAATCCAAATTCGTAGCGAACAGTTTTGTTGTAGTAATCGAAATGTCCTGTCTCTAGTGTCAGTAACGGCAATTCTTCAGTCGGCACTGTTGATAAAGTGTCTTACGGTAGTCGATCAAAAGTCCTTCCTTGAAGTCGGCCTGCCACGCATAAGGATCATCCGTGTTCAGTAGTTCCGTGGAATTGGTAATAGGAGCGAAGGAGTAGTCCGACACGTCTTTGGCGATTGTGTAGGGAAGGTGACCGGAGGGATTCACATCACCCCATAGAACGTCAACGATGCTGTTTCCAGCCTCTTGACCCGGTAGGTGAGCCGCCAAGATAGCAGTGACGTTGGGATGATCTGCCCAAGGCATTAGGTTGATCCCACCCGAATGGGTAATGACGACGGTGTTGGGACAGGTTGAAGCGATCCTCTCAACAACCTTGTCGCCATGCCATTCAGTGTTGAGTGTCGTGCGATCTTCCGACTCGGTGGCCCAGCTCTTCAAGAAGACCAAGCAGACGTCGGGAGGACTTGGCAAAAGGGCGGCGATGCTAAGAATGGTCGGTCAGTAATCCAAGAGACTATGAGTCAGTCGTTCCACCTACTATGGACTATTATCCTCGACAATAGCAGTGTTGTTCAAGACGTATTGGAGTAATGTTCCCTCAACTCCGACGCGCTGTTTGATCGCTTCGAGGGGATTCACCACATATGTGAACAGGCCGGATCCGGATCCGCCGGCCGCTGCAAGGACCCCATACTCATAATTGCCGACTCCGTTGAAATACCAGTAAGACATCCCGTTAGTGAAATCTCCTGCGTCATTTCCAAAGATTCCAACTCTCTTGGGCGACTTTAAGGGCAGAGTATTATTGACATTCTTGAGAAGCACGGTGCCGGCTGCAGCAGCTTCGCGGATTGAAGCCGCGTGGCTTCCCCGTACGTCTATGTTAGCCACTGGCCCGAAATTGAACTGGTAAGAATATTCATCCGCTGGAAAATGTTAGCCTGAGTCTCTTGAATGGACCCGAAAGACTTCATGCTCACGAGTAGTAAAGAGAACCGCGTTTGTATCCCGAAAGCTGGGATCGATACCCGAAAACCCCTCATTCTGCTTCAACTTGAAGTATGGCGTCAACACTCTGTGGCACATGTCATTCACTCGGCCGATTGAAACAGACCCGTTCTTTATAGAGTTGACCAAGTTCTCTCTGAAGAACCTTGTCCCCCAGCTTTTGAGACCAGGCATGTCCATGTCTTCTCCCGCGTTGATGGCATATGCGCCGCTGTGCGTGGCACCCCAGTCAGACATGACGTAACCCTGAAAGCCAAGCTCGTCTTTTAGAAGCCCATTCAAGACCTTGCTGTTCTGGCAGCCATAGGTTTGGTTGAGCCGATTGTAGCTGCACATGACCTGATGGACTATAATCAGCCAAGGTTCAAACGATGCCAGGTTTACTCACCGTAGCAACACCAGCTCGAACAGCCTGCTGAAACGGCCATAAATACAGTTCGTGCATGGTCCGATCATCAATATTTGACGAGACACTCTCGATTGTCTTGTTCTTGGCGTTCTTTGTGGGCTGGCGCTGGGTCTCCTGCTCGTTGCCGATATAGTGCTTGGCACAGGCTTGAACCCCAGCATCCTGTATGCCACGAATGGTTTCCGTGAAGAGCTCACCGATTAGGTATGGGTCTGGAGAAAAGCCCTCCCAATTTCTGCCTCCGAGGGCATGGCGGCCAAGAGGACCAGCCACCGGACCAAGGAGGACCTGAGAGCCCTTTCCGCGGAACTCGTCGCCCATCTGCGTGCCTCTTTGGTAGGCAATACTTTTGTCCCACGTCGCCGCGATGGTCAACCCGGCGGGAAACACTAAAGTATAAGTTCCCTGCTCCAGCGCCATAGGGCCATTCTGAATACAGAGCCCCGAGAAATTCAGGCGGTTGATGGGTGCAATATTGCCAACGCAAGGCCCCTCGGTTCCAGAGACCAACTGCAGCTTTTCGTGCAAGGTAAGTTGGAGAACAAAGTCGGTTGCTTGAGCAAATGCTTCCTCCCAGCCCAGCCCAGTGGCATTCGCTGCGACTCGTTAGTCAACGCAATTGAACCACTGCGCACAATGGTAACCCACGACTGGGAATCTTACCTGGGCCAGGACTCTTCAGATATTCATCGTGGTTCCATGCTCCTCTTGTAAGGCTTATGAGCGGGGCCAAAGTGGCAAGGCAAGTGAGCTTCTTGAAGCCCATGATGAGCTACACTGGGGTAGAGAAGGGTTGCTGGTAATAGTTAATTGTGGTCAAGCCATAGGCGTGGGTGGGACTCCAATGTAGGTCGTCGAAGTCCTCCATCGCTCATCTTCATTCCGACGCGGAGGCCCAGTACTTTTTATGCTGGATCTGACCGCTGGTCAACCTAAGTCGTCGGCCTATCACTGGTCTAATTTGTTAGTTCTATGACAAGAAGTAACGATGGCAGAATGCCTATCCGAGTATGCGACTACCACCAAAGATCTCCCTGCACTGGCTGATGGTGGTGTGAACCCACAAAAGGGCCGTTTTAAAGTACAGAATGCCACCCCTTGCACCGAAGAGTCGATGTCTGACAACCTATCCGGAGGTCCCGAGGTTGGGCCTGGGATACCCTGTTAGCTCTAACTGTAGATCTAGTGCTCTTGAAATCATGGGTCCTACCTGAGAACTTCGGTTAGGCCCAGGAAACTCCCGCGAGTCCAGCCAATAAGGCGCTCGACAGGAATATAGGTTCAGCCTTAGCATTCGTTAATTTATCCTGTAGCCGCGATTTTCTCACTCTGCCACCACTATTTGAGTTGATGACTATCCCTTGTCTGCCTCGCAAGTGGGCTCGGCGAGTTTATTATCGACCGACAACGTGAACATTGAAGTGCAATCATGCGATTCAAAGGCCCCCCTCAAAGACCAGGGACAGTAGAATCGATATGTCCTATTTAGGAACTAACACCAGCAGCTTGAGCTAACAGGGTCTGAAATGTCTTGGATCCAGACTCTCCTGATTAGGCAAGTCTATCCTTAGACCGGAACTCGGCACGTCACACTTCTGCGCGAAGTCACGGCCATGCCGTCACAACGCGTCGAGTCTATTGAGACGCAGCCAGGTTTAACCGAAGAAATACCACAAAGTCATGCCAGGATACCGATTTCCCGAAGAATACTGGTTGGTAACTGCCGAACCCCAGAACCGGAGGCGGGGGAGCCTGGGTAGCACATGGAGTAAATGACCCCGGTGCGGAAATGCGGGCTGACCAAGCCGAGAATACCTTGCAAGCAGGTTTATATCTCTTAACACCATAGCCACGGCAGAATTATAGCAGCAATCAAAATTGACGAGTTGTCTAAAGCTGATCGTAGGGAACCTGGAACTTCTGCCAAGGCAACACAACACGGAATGCCCCTTCTCCTATCTTATTAGATCACCCACTGCTAAGGATCTTCTAATAGGCAAGGAAAACTTAGGAAGAAGTTCCTATATAATAATCCTAAGTTTAACTTAATTTTTAGGCTAAGAGTTATAACGTATATGATAAG